>WNWK01044148.1:0-15213 GCA_009830355.1 Cherax destructor | reverse complement strand
CCCCTCTCACTCATGAATTTACCCAACCTAAATTTGAAACTCCCCAAAGGGGTCCTAGCTTAAAAATTTTTTCTAGGCAGACTGTTCCACTCATAAACCCCCTATTTCCAAACCAATACTTTCCTATATCCTTTCTAAATCTATCTAAACTTATCTCTTGAATCCATTATTGCGGGTTCTTTTTTGGGGAAAATATCCTCAAGACCTTATTTATATCCCCTTTGTTAATACCCTTTTTCCCCTTTGTATACCTCGTCATGTCCCCCCTCATTCTACGCCCACAAGAACATAAGAACATAAGAAAAGGGGGAACACTGCAGCAGGCCTGTTGGCCCATACTGGGGCAGGTCCTTCACAATCCGTCCCACCAACAGAACATTTGCTCAACCCAATTTTCAATCCCAAAGAAACAACCCGACAATTCTCCCCCTCATCCCGAGTCCCACTAAACCCCCAAACCCCCTCCCCTCATAAATTTATCCAACCTAAATTTGAAACTACCCAAGGTCTAGTTTCAATAACCCTACTAGGCAGACTGTTCCACTCATCAACTACCCTATTTCCAAACCAATACTTTCCTTTTCCTTTCTAAATCTAAACTTATCTAACTTGAATCCATTATTCGGGTTCTTTTTGGAGAGATATCCTCAAACCTTATTTTTTCCCCTTTGTTAATACCCATTTTCCACTTGTATACCTCGTCATGTCTCCCCTCATTCTACTCTTACAAGTGAATGTAATTTTAGGGTCTTCAATCTTTCTTCGTAAGGAAGATTTTAATGCTATGTATTAATTTAGTCATTCTATTTTTGAATGTTTTCTAACAATTTATGTCCATTCTGTAATATGGAGACCAGAACTGAGCTGCGTAATCTAGGTGAGGCCTTACTAATGATGTATAAAGCTGTAATATAACCTCTGGACTTCTGTTGCTAACACTTCTTGATATAAATCCCAGTAATCTATTTGCCTTATTACGTACGCTTAGGCATTGCTGTCTTGGTTTAAGGTTGCTGCTTACCATCACCCCCAAGTCCTTCTCGCAATCTGTATGGCTAAGTTCTACGTTATTTAACTTATAAGTGCTTGGGTTATGGACACTCCCGAGCTTCAGAACCTTGCATTTATCTACATTGAACTGCATCTGCCACTTTTCTGACCACGAATTAAGTTTGTCTAAATCTTCCTGAAGTTCTATGACATCTATGTTTGAATCAATTATCCTACCTATCTTCGTGTCGTCGGCGAATTTGCTCATATCACTAGTAATTCCCTCATCAAGGTCATTGATATATATTATAAATAACAATGGGCCTAAGACTGATCCCTGTGGAACACCACTTGTTACAAGTCCCCATTCGGATTTAACCCCATTTATGCACACTCTCTGCTTCCTATTGGTGAGCCATGACTCGATCCATGACAGCACTTTTCCCCCAATGCCATGAGCTGCCACTTTCTTTAACAGTCTCTGGTGCGGTACTCTATCAAAAGCCTTACTAAAGTCTAAATAAACAATATCGAATTCTTTATCGTGATCAACAGCCTCAAAAGCTTTACTGAAGAAGGTTAATAAATTAGATAGGCAGGAACGGCCCCTCGTGAATCCATGCTGGGTATCATTAATCAAATTATGGTTATCTAGATGGCTTCTAATAATATCAGCTATAATTGACTCTAGTAATTTGCCTACAATTGAGGTCAGGCTTATTGGGCGGTAGTTTGACGGTAGGATTGGGCGGTAGTTTGACGGTAGTATTGGGCGGTAGTTTGACGGTAGTATTGGGCGGTAGTTTGACGGTGAATGTAATTTTAGGGTCTTCAATCTATCTTCATACGGAAGATTTCTAATGCTATGTATTAATTTAGTCATTCTACGCTGAATGTTTTCTAACAAATTTATATTCATTCTGTAATATGGAGACAAGAACTGAGCTGCGTAATCTAGGTGAGGCCTTACTAATGATGTATAAAGCTGTAATATAACCTCTGGACTTCTGTTGCTTACACTTCTTGATATATATCCCAGTAATCTATTTGCCTTATTACGTATGCTTATGCACTGCTCTCTTGGTTTAAGGTTGCTGCTTACCATAACAATTTGATGAGTGTTGTTTCAGCTTCACTACTAGTAAGAATATCTCCTTTGTTTATGCTCATCTTCCACTTGTACATCTCGATGATATCTCCCCTCATAAGAACATAAGATCATAAGAAAGGAGGAACACTGCAGCAGGCCTGTTGGCCCATACTAGGCAGGTCCTTCACAATCCGTCCCACTAACAAAATATTTGCTCAACCCAATTTTCAATGCTACCCAAGAAATAAGCTTTGACAATTCTACCCACTCATGCGCGAGTCCCACTCAAATCCAACCCCTCTCACTCATAAGAACATAAGAACATAAGAATGGAGGAACACTGCAGAAGGCCTACTGGCCCATACAAGGCAGGTCCTTATCAAAACCACCACTACCTAAAAATTTATTCCCGTACTCACGACACAAATCAAACCCAGCCCCTCCCACTCATATATTTGTCCAATCTCTTTTTAAAGCCACCCAAGGTCCTAGCCTCTATCACAGTACTCGGAAGATTGTTCCACGCATCTACAACTCTGTTCGAAAACCAGTACTTGCCTATGTCCTTTCTAAATCTAAATTTATCCAATTTAAATCCGTTATTTCTCGTTCTTACTTGGTTCGATATCCTCAGTATTTTATTAATATCTCCTTTGTTTATGCCCATCATCCACTTGTACACCTCGATGATATCTCCCCTCATTCTACGTCTCTCCAGAGAGTGGAGATTCAACGCTCTAAGTCTATCTTCATACGGGAGATTTCTTATACTGTAAATCATTTTAGTCATTCATAAGAACATAAGAAAGGAGGAACACTGCAGCAGGCCTGTTGGCCCATACTAGGCAGGTCCTTCACAATCCGTCTCACTAACAGAATATTTGCTCAACCCAATTTTCAATGCTACCCAAGAAATAAGCTTTGACAATTCTACCTACTCATGCGCGAGTCCCACTCAAATCCAACCCCTCTCACTCATGAATTTATCCAACCTAAATTTGAAACTACTCAAGGTCCTAGCTTCAATAACCCTACTAGGCAGACTGTTCCACTCATCAACTACCCTATTTCCAAACCAATACTTTCCTATATCCTTTCTAAATCTAAACTTATCTAACTTGAATCCATTATTGCGGGTTCTCTCTTGGGGAGATATCCTCAAGACCTTATTTATATCCCCTTTGTTAATACCCATTTTCCACTTGTATACCTCGATCATGTCTCCCCTCATTCTACGTCTTACAAGTGAATGTAATTTTAGGGTCTTCAATCTTTCTTCGTAAGGAAGATTTCTAATGCTATGTATTAATTTAGTCATTCTACGCTGAATGTTTTCTAACGAATTTATGTCCATTCTGTAATATGGAGACCAGAACTGAGCTGCGTAATCTAGGTGAGGCCTTACTAATGATGTATAAAGCTGTAATATAACCTCTGGACTTCTGTTGCTAACACTTCTTGATATAAATCCCAGTAATCTATTTGCCTTATTACGTACGCTTAGGCATTGCTGTCTTGGTTTAAGGTTGCTGCTTACCATCACCCCCAAGTCCTTCTCGCAATCTGTATGGCTAAGTTCTACGTTATTTAACTTATAAGTGCTTGGGTTATGGACACTCCCGAGCTTCAGAACCTTGCATTTATCTACATTGAACTGCATCTGCCACTTTTCTGACCACGAATTAAGTTTGTCTAAATCTTCCTGAAGTTCTATGACATCTATGTTTGAATCAATTATCCTACCTATCTTCGTGTCGTCGGCGAATTTGCTCATATCACTAGTAATTCCCTCATCAAGGTCATTGATATATATTATAAATAACAATGGGCCTAAGACTGATCCCTGTGGAACACCACTTGTTACAAGTCCCCATTCGGATTTAACCCCATTTATGCACACTCTCTGCTTCCTATTGGTGAGCCATGACTCGATCCATGACAGCACTTTTCCCCAATGCCATGAGCTGCCACTTTCTTTAACAGTCTCTGGTGCGGTACTCTATCAAAAGCCTTACTAAAGTCTAAATAAACAATATCGAATTCTTTATCGTGATCAACAGCCTCAAAAGCTTTACTGAAGAAGGTTAATAAATTAGATAGGCAGGAACGGCCCCTCGTGAATCCATGCTGGGTATCATTAATCAAATTATGGTTATCTAGATGGCTTCTAATAATATCAGCTATAATTGACTCTAGTAATTTGCCTACAATTGAGGTCAGGCTTATTGGCGGTAGTTTGACGGTAGTGACTTGTCCCCTGCTTTAAAAATAGGAATTACATTAGCCATCTTCCACATATCAGACACTACACCTGTTTGAAGAGATAAATTAAAAATGTTAGATATTGGTTCACAGAGTTCCATTTGCATTCCTTAAGAACCCTTGCAAAAAGCTCATCAGGACCCGGCGATTTATTTTGTTTCAGTCGGTCCAGCTGTTTCATAATCATTTCGCTAGTGACTGTGATATTACATAATTTATCTTCTTCTGGGCCTCTGTAAAAATTAATTACTGGGATATTATTAATGTCTTCCTGTGTGAAAACCGAGAGAAAATAATTATTAAAAATAGAGCACATATCATTCTCCTTGTCAGTAAGATGCCCAAAGTTATTTTTAAGGGGACCTATCTTATCCCTAACTTTTGTTCTATAAACCTGGAAAAAAACTTTTTGGGTTAGTTTTTGAATCTTCTTTGTATGTTCTCCAATGAATCTATATCCATCCTGTAGTAAGGAGACCAAAACTGAGCTGCATAATCCAAATGAGGTCTCACTAGTGATGTATAGAGCTGTAAAATAACTTTTGGACTTCTGTTGCTTATACTTAAGAACATAAGAACATAAGAATGGAGGAACACTGCAGAAGGCCTACTGGCCCATACAAGGCAGGTCCTTATCAAAACCACCACTACCTAAGAATTTATTCCCGTACTCACGACACAAATCAAACCCAGCCCCTCCCACTCATATTTGTCCAATCTCTTTTAAAGCCACCCAAGGTCCTAGCCTCTATCACAGTACTCGGAAGATTGTTCCACGCATCTACAACTCTGTTCGAAAACCAGTACTTGCCTATGTCCTTTCTAAATCTAAATTTATCCAATTTAAATCCGTTATTTCTGGTTCTTACTTGGTTCGATATCCTCAGTATTTTATTAATATCTCCTTTGTTTATGCCCATCATCCACTTGTACACCTCGATGATATCTCCCTCATTCTACGTCTCTCCAGAGAGTGGAGATTCAATGCTCTAAGTCTATCTTCATACGGAGATTTCTTATACTGTAAATCATTTTAGTCATTCTTCTCTGTATGTTCTCCAACGAATCTATATCCATCCTGTAGTAAGGAGACCAAAACTGAGCTGCATAATCCAAATGAGGTCTCACTAGTGATGTATAGAGTTGTAAAATAACTTTTGGACTTCTGTTGCTTATACTTCTTGAAATAAATCCTAGTAATCTGTTAGCCTTATTGCGCACACTTAGGCACTGTTGTCTTGGCTTTAGATTTCTGCTTACCATGACTCCCAAGTCTTTTCACATTCTGTATGATCAAGCTCAACTTCACCTAGTTTATAAATTCGAGGGATATTTTCATTACCAACGACTAGCACCTTACACTTGTCCACATTGAACTTCATCTGCCACTTTTCAGACCAAGACATTAATTTATCCAAATCCTCCTGGAGTTCATTGGTATCCTCCTCAGAATGAATTATACGGCCTATTTTTGTATCATCAGCAAATTTACTCATGTCACTTGCAATTCCTTCATCAAGGTCATTTATGTAAATTATGAACAACAATGGGCCTAAAACTGATCCTTGTGGAACGCCACTAGTGACTAATCCCCATTCAGATTTGACCCCATTAATGGAAACTCTCTGCTTTCTATTGGTAAGCCATGCCTCTATCCATGCTAGAACTTTACCTCCTATACCATGAGCTGCCACCTTTCTTAATAGTCTCTTGTGAGGTACTCTATCGAAGGCCTTACTGAAATCCAAGTAAACTATATCATATTAAGAACATAAGAACATAAGAAAGGAGGAACACTGCAGCAGGCCTCTTGGCCCATACTAGGCAGGTCTACTGGGAACGTATGATGTTGTCAAGCCGGCTAACAATGTCTTCCATCCCAGCCCCAGGAAAGCAAACCCTCTGTCTCCTACTCCTATCTTTCAAGCAGAAGGCCCTATCCATATATCTAACTTGGCTATCCCCAACAACAACAATGTTTTTACCTTCCTTGGTACAGTTCGTCGACGTTCCCAGTAGTCGACTCACATTCGTCTGGTAGCACAGAAAAGGAGTTCGAAGTTTCCACAGCAGTCTCTTTCTTCTTCGTCGTTACTACCTCTCCATTCGTCTTCTTGATCTTCAACTTCGTCCCATGCTGTCCGGCCACTGCCCAGGTTCCCTTCTTGACCTGAGGACTCACAACAGGAGGACTACTACGAATCCTCTTGTTTTCCTCCGTCAATCGCCGTATCTCAAGCTTCGCTACCCTCAATTCCTCCTTAAGCTGCTGGTAAAGTTGCTCAATAGGGAGCATCTTGATTCAGTCCACAGGGAGTACACTAGACACGTCTTCACTGAGCTAAGAACAGGTCACTGAGCTAAGAACAGGTCATCTCTCCAAGAAAGAACCCGCAATAATGGATTCAAATTGGATAAGTTTAGATTTAGAAAGGATATTGGAAAATATTGGTTTGGAAATAGGGTAGTTGATGAGTGGAACAGTCTGCCTAGTAGGGTCATTGAAGCTAGGACCTTGGGTAGTTTCAAATTTAGGTTGGATAAATACATGAGTGAGAGGGGTTGGATTTGAGTGGGACTCGCACTTGAGTTAATAGAATCATCAAAGCTTATTTCTTAGGTAGAATTGAAAATTAGGTTGGGCAATTATTCTGTTAGTGGGATGGATTGTGAAGGACCTGCCTAGTATTGGCCAATAGGCCTGCTGCAGTGTTCCTCCTTTCTTATGTTCTTATGTTAGTAGGGCCTCACCTAGATTACACAGCTCAGTTTTGGTCTCCATATTACAGAATGGACATAAATTCGTTAGAAAACATTCAGCGTAGAATGACTAAATTAATACATAGCATTAGAAATCTTCCTTACGAAGAAAGATTGAAGACCCTTAAATTTCATTCACTTGTAAGACGTAGAATGAGGGGAGACATGATCGAGGTATACAAGTGGAAAATGGGTATTAACAAAGGGGATATAAATAAGGTCTTGAGGATATCTCTCCACGAGAGAACCCGCAATAATGGATTCAAGTTAGATAAGTTTAGATTTAGAAAGGATATTTGTGGAAGATGGCTAATGTAGTTCCTATTTTTAAAGCAGGGGACAAGTCACTACCGTCAAACTACCGCCCAATAAGCCTGACCTCAATTGTAGGCAAATTACTAGAGTCAATTATAGCTGATATTATTAGAAGCCATCTAGATAACCATAATTTGATTAATGATACCCAGCATGGATTCACGAGGGGCCGTTCCTGCCTATCTAATTTATTAACCTTCTTCAGTAAAGCTTTTGAGGCTGTTGATCACGATAAAGAATTCGATATTGTTTATTTA
Organism: Cherax destructor; assembly: GCA_009830355.1. Classification (NCBI taxonomy): domain Eukaryota; kingdom Metazoa; phylum Arthropoda; class Malacostraca; order Decapoda; family Parastacidae; genus Cherax; species Cherax destructor. The sequence goes on along the minus strand of WNWK01044148.1, from coordinate 7,539 downwards.
GACTTTAGTAAGGCTTTTGATAGAGTACCGCACCAGAGACTGTTAAAGAAAGTGGCAGCTCATGGCATTGGGGGAAAAGTGCTGTCATGGATCGAGTCATGGCTCACCAATAGGAAGCAGAGAGTGTGCATAAATGGGGTTAAATCCGAATGGGGACTTGTAACAAGTGGTGTTCCACAGGGATCAGTCTTAGGCCCATTGTTATTTATAATATATATCAATGACCTTGATGAGGGAATTACTAGTGATATGAGCAAATTCGCCGACGACACGAAGATAGGTAGGATAATTGATTCAAACATAGATGTCATAGAACTTCAGGAAGATTTAGACAAACTTAATTCGTGGTCAGAAAAGTGGCAGATGCAGTTCAATGTAGATAAATGCAAGGTTCTGAAGCTCGGGAGTGTCCATAACCCAAGCACTTATAAGTTAAATAACGTAGAACTTAGCCATACAGATTGCGAGAAGGACTTGGGGGTGATGGTAAGCAGCAACCTTAAACCAAGACAGCAATGCCTAAGCGTACGTAATAAGGCAAATAGATTACTGGGATTTATATCAAGAAGTGTTAGCAACAGAAGTCCAGAGGTTATATTACAGCTTTATACATCATTAGTAAGGCCTCACCTAGATTACGCAGCTCAGTTCTGGTCTCCATATTACAGAATGGACATAAATTCGTTAGAAAACATTCAGCGTAGAATGACTAAATTAATACATAGCATTAGAAATCTTCCTTACGAAGAAAGATTGAAGACCCTAAAATTACATTCACTTGTAAGACGTAGAATGAGGGGAGACATGATCGAGGTATACAAGTGGAAAATGGGTATTAACAAAGGGGATATAAATAAGGTCTTGAGGATATCTCTCCAAGAGAGAACCCGCAATAATGGATTCAAGTTAGATAAGTTTAGATTTAGAAAGGATATAGGAAAGTATTGGTTTGGAAATAGGGTAGTTGATGAGTGGAACAGTCTGCCTAGTAGGGTTATTGAAGCTAGGACCTTGGGTAGTTTCAAATTTAGGTTGGATAAATTCATGAGTGAGAGGGGTTGGATTTGAGTGGGACTCGCGCATGAGTGGGTAGAATTGTCAAAGCTTATTTCTTGGGTAGCTTTGAAAATTGGGTTGAGCAAATATTCTGTTAGTGGGATGGATTGTGAAGGACCTGCCTAGTATGGGCCAACAGGCCTGCTGCAGTGTTCCTCCTTTCTTATGTTCTTATGTTCTTATGTTGATTAAATACATAGTGAGAGAGGATGGATTTGAGTAGGACTCGCACATGAGTTAATAGAATTATCAATGCATATTGCTTGGGTAGCATTGAAAATTGGGTTAGGCATATATTCTGTTAGTGGGATGGATTGTGAAGGACCTGCCTATTATGGGCCAACAGGCCTGCTCCAGTATTCCTCCTTTCTTATGCTCCTATGTTCTTGGCCAGCATTCTCCACCTGACTGTACCCTATATATATCTCTATGTTGCTCATTTTCCAGGTAGATCTGTCTGTGACTCGATAAAGCCCACTGCGTGGGCGAAACGTTGTCAATAAAGGATCACATTATACTGCTTATGTGTTTATTTTTCCAAGACAGCAATGCCTAAGCGTACGTAATAAGGCAAATATATTACTGGGATTTATATCAAGAAGTGTTAGCAACAGAAGTCCAGAGGTTATATTACAGCTTTATACATCATTAGTAAGGCCTCACCTAGATTACGCAGTTCAGTTCTGGTCTCCATATTACAGAATGGACATAAATTCGTTAGAAAACATTCAGCGTAGAATGACTAAATTAATACATAGCATTAGAAATCTTCCTTACGAAGAAAGATTGAAGACCCTAAAATTACATTCACTTGTAAGACGTAGAATGAGGGGAGACATGATCGAGGTATACAAGTGGAAAATGGGTATTAACAAAGGGGATATAAATAAGGTCTTGAGGATATCTCTCCAAGAGAGAACCCGCAATAATGGATTCAAGTTAGATAAGTTTAGATTTAGAAAGGATATAGGAAAGTATTGGTTTGGAAATAGGGTAGTTGATGAGTGGAACAGTCTGCCTAGTAGGGTTATTGAAGCTAGGACCTTGGGTAGTTTCAAATTTAGGTTGGATAAATTCATGAGTGAGAGGGGTTGGATTTGAGTGGGACTCGCGCATGAGTGGGTAGAATTGTCAAAGCTTATTTCTTGGGTAGCATTGAAAATTGGGTTGAGCAAATATTCTGTTAGTGGGACGGATTGTGAAGGACCTGCCTAGTATGGGCCAACAGGCCTGCTGCAGTGTTCCTCCTTTCTTATGTTCTTATGTTCTTATATTGCTTGGGTAGCATTGAAAATTGGGTTGGGCAAATATTCTGTTAGTGGGATGGATTGTAAAGGACTTGCCTTGTATGGGACAACAGGCCTGTTGCAGTGTTCCTCCTTTCTTATGAATTACTTGACATAAGGTGACATCACCCTGGTTATCCCTCCGTTAGCTGAAAGTTATCACATCTGACTTAGATCACCTCACGACGGGTGTATATGAAGGCCGATGTTTCTCAATCCACCCACTTGCTCATTGACCTTCTTGAGTCCTGTACTACCATGTCGCCCCTACTTCAGCTTGACTCCAATAAGATGCATATGCAGTTAGAGAAGAAGAGGGTATTCAACATTAGCGTCAAGAAGATTATTCACTACCATAAAATGAATCCCAAATTCTGTGTACACAAATACATCTGTGTACGTAACGTTATTCGCCGGATTATACAGGAATTATCGTTTGGGCATTCTGACGATTTAGATTCTTCGGTAGAAAATTCACACGGCACGAAAAGGCGAGCTATTGATCCTCCTATTATACAGAATACTAGCGAAAATCCTTCCAAGAAACAACGAACTGATAAACCTCCTTCCAAGAAACAACGAACTGATAAACCTCATTCCAAGAAACAACGAACTGATAAACCTCATTTCAAGAAACAACAAACTATTGAACCTCCTTCCAAGGAACAGAGAAGTGATGAACCTCCTTCTGACGAACAACGAACTCATGAACCTATTTCCAAGAAACAACAGACTCATAAGCCTTCCTCCTATATCTCTGATACAAAGTTCCTCTACTCTTGGGTCTTCAATTCAATCGCTTCATACAGGATCTTATAGGTTCATTCTTGTATCATATTTATATATATGTCAACATGTCAGTATTGTTAACCCTCAAAAGATTTGTTTTTTTTAAATAAAGTTTCACATTTTATTATGCCTATTAATGTCCTAGCAATGTGTTAACGAAATATGACTTCAACCTTTGGGAAATGCTGGTTTAAGAACATAAGAATGGAGGAACACTGCAGAAGGCCTACTGGCCCATTACTGGTCCTTATCAAATCCACCACTCCTGTAATTTAGAAATTACAGAGGAACTCGGCTCAAGCGACCACAAGTCAATTACCTTTAGCATTGAATGGATGTATGATAGTAGGGATAATTCAGTAACGGTCCCAGATTTTCGCTTAGCAGATTATAATGGACTTAGAGAACACTTATCAACTGTGGACTGGGGTGAAGAAGAGAGGTATCAATATGACAGTTTTCTTAACACTATACAGGCTGCCCAAAGAACATTTATCCCGTATAAAGAAATTAGATCAAGTAGAAATGACCCAAAATGGATGAATAATAGGCTCAAATATCTTTTAGGGCAGAAGAAAGGAATTTATAGGCGCATAAAAAGAGGTGAGGGTCATCTTATAAATCAGTATACTGACATTAAGAGGGACGTTAAAAAGGGAATAAGAAAAGCTAAACGGGACTATGAAATTAAAGTTGCTAGGGATTCAAAAACTAACCCAAAAAGTTTTTTCTAAATTTATCCAATTTAAATCCGTTATTTCTCGTTCTTACTTGGTTCGATATCCTCAGTATTTTATTAATATCTCCTTTGTTTATGCCCATCATCCACTTGTACACCTCGATGATATCTCCCCTCATTCTACGTCTCTCCAGAGAGTGGAGATTCAATGCTCTAAGTCTATCTTCATACGGGAGATTTCTTATACTGTAAATCATTTTAGTCATTCTTCTTTGTATGTTCTCCAATGAATGTATATCCATCCTGTAGTAAGGAGACCAAAACTGAGCTGCATAATCCAAATGAGGTCTCACTAGTGATGTATAGAGTTGTAAAATAACTTTTGGACTTCTGTTGCTTATACTTCTTGAAATAAATCCTAGTAATCTGTTAGCCTTATTGCGCACACTTAGGCACTGTTGTCTTGGCTTTAGATTTCTGCTTACCATGACTCCCAAGTCTTTTTCACATTCTGTATGATCAAGCTCAACTTCACCTAGTTTATAAATTCGAGGGATATTTTCATTACCAACGACTAGCACCTTACACTTGTCCACATTGAACTTCATCTGCCACTTTTCAGACCAAGACATTAATTTATCCAAATCCTCCTGGAGTTCATTGGTATCCTCCTCAGAATGAATTATACGGCCTATTTTTGTATCATCAGCAAATTTACTCATGTCACTTGCAATTCCTTCATCAAGGTCATTTATGTAAATTATGAACAACAATGGGCCCAAAACTGATCCTTGTGGAACGCCACTGGTGACAAATCCCCATTCAGATTTGACCCTATTAATGGAAACTCTCTGCTTTCTATTGGTAAGCCATGCCTCTATCCATGCTAGAACTTTACCTCCTATACCATAAGAGTCTCTTGTGAGGTACTCTATAAGAACATAAGAACATAAGAAAGGAGGAACACTGCAGCAGGCCTGTTGGCCCATACTAGGCAGGTCCTTCACAATCCGTCCCACTAACAGAATATTTGCTCAACCCAATTTTCAATGCTACCCAAGAAATAAGCTTTGACAATTCTACCCACTCATGCGCGAGTCCCACTCAAATCCAACCCCTCTCACTCATGAATTTATCCAACCTAAATTTGAAACTACCCAAGGTCCTAGCTTCAATAACCCTACTAGGCAGACTGTTCCACTCATCAACTACCCTATTTCCAAACCAATACTTTCCTATATCCTTTCTAAATCTAAACTTAAGAACATAAGAACATAAGAATGGAGGAACACTGCAGAAGGCCTACTGGCCCATACAAGGCAGGTCCTTATCAAAACCACCACTACCTAAGAATTTACTCCTGTACTCACGACACTAATCAAACCCAGCCCCTCCCACTCATATATTTGTCCAATCTCTTTTTAAAGCCACCCAAGGTCCTAGCCTCTATCACCCTACTCGGAAGATTGTTCCACGCATCTACAACTCTATTCGAAAACCAGTACTTGCCTATGTCCTTTCTAAATCTAAATTTATCCAATTTAAATCCGTTATTTCTGGTTCTTACTTGGTTCGATATCCTCAGTATTTTATTAATATCTCCTTTGTTTATGCCCATCATCCACTTGTACACCTCAACTTATCTAACTTGAATCCATTATTGCGGGTTCTCTCTTGGAGAGATATCCTCAAGACCTTATTTATATCCCCTTTGTTAATACCCATTTTCCACTTGTATACCTCGATCATGTCTCCCCTCATTCTACGTCTTACAAGTGAATGTAATTTTAGGGTCTTCAATCTTTCTTCGTAAGGAAGATTTCTAATGCTATGTATTAATTTAGTCATTCTACGCTGAATGTTTTCTAACGAATTTATGTCCATTCTGTAATATGGAGACCAGAACTGAGCTGCGTAATCTAGGTGAGGCCTTACTAATGATGTATAAAGCTGTAATATAACCTCTGGACTTCTGTTGCTAACACTTCTTGATATAAATCCCAGTAATCTATTTGCCTTATTACGTACGCTTAGGCATTGCTGTCTTGGTTTAAGGTTGCTGCTTACCATCACCCCCAAGTCCTTCTCGCAATCTGTATGGCTAAGTTCTACGTTATTTAACTTATAAGTGCTTGGGTTATGGACACTCCCGAGCTTCAGAACCTTGCATTCATCTACATTGAACTGCATCTGCCACTTTTCTGACCACGAATTAAGTTTGACTTGGGGGTGATGGTAAGCAGCAACCTTAAACCAAGACAGGTCAGTGGACCTGACTTAACTCAGTGGTGGACCTGACTTAACTCAGTGGTGGACCTGACTTAACTCAGTGAAGACGTGTCTTGTGTGCTCTTTGTGAATCTGAACAAGATGTCCTCTCTTGAGCTACTCTACCAGCAGCTGAAGGAAGAACTGAGGGTAGCTAAGCTTGAGATACAGCGACTGACTGAGGAAAACAAGAGGATTCGTAGTAATCCTCCTGTTGAGAATCCTCAAGCCAAGAAAGGAACCTGGACAGTGGCCGGAATGCATGGGACAAAGTTAAAGATCAAGAGGATGGATGGAGAGGTAGAATTAACGAAGAACCAGAAACCTGTTGTGGAAACATCGAACCGATTCTCCGTGTTACCCGATGAATGTGAGGCGACTACAGGGAACATCACGAACGACACCAAGGAAGGTAAGAACATTGTTCTTGTTGGGGATAGTCAAATTAGGTATATGGATAGGGCCTTCTGCTTGAAGAAGAAGTAGGAGACAGAGGGTTTGCTTTCCTGGGGCTGGGATGGAGGATATTGTTAGCCGTCTGGACGACATCATGAGAGGTAATGGGAGCAATCCTATTATCTGTCTCAGTGCTGGAGGCAACGATGTTGGCAGACGTAGGAGTGAGGACCTGACTAGCAGGTATAGGTCAGCAATAGACATAATTAGGAAGAAGGGTGGGAACCCTGTCATGTGGTATTTTGCCAAGGAGAGGAGTTGGAGATGAATGGCTGTCCAGGGCAATTGGTGTCAATTGCTGGCTGGACAAACACTGTAAGGATAATGCAGTACCATTCATTTGCAACTGGGACCACTTCTATGGCCGAAATGACATGTATGCCAGGGATGGGGTTCACTTATCCAGGGCAGGTGTGGATTTTCTTGCTAGCTCAGTTGAGGGTGTTGTTAGGACTTTAAACTAGGATTAGTTAGAGGTATGGGTTTAGAAATGGAAAATACTGAATGTCGAAATATAGATCTAGGCTTTGATATAAAAAATCTTAACAATAACAAGGACAGAAATAGGTATAGTGGTAAAACAGAATGGAGCAGGAAGGGTAAAGAGAAAGGAGGGTCTTTAAAAGTGTATTATACAAATAGTCGTAGTGCTAGGAATAAGATGGACGATTTGAGATTATTTGCAAGTGCAGGTAACATTGATGTATTTGCCATAACTGAGACGTGGTTCAATACGAAAAATAGGGACATGCCTGCTGAATGTCATATACAGGGTTTTAAATTGTTCCAAGTAGACAGAAGTTTCGGGAAGGGGGGTGGAGTGGCACTGTATGTCCGAGATCGCTTGAACTGTTGCATAAAAAGGGAATAAAGTCTGAAATAACACATACAGAGTCTGTCTGGATAGAATTTTCAGAGGGGCATGAAAAAATTTATTTTAGGTGTGATATACCGTCCCCCAAACTTAGATAGGGACCAAGGAGACTGCTATGGGAGGAAATTGTT
>WNWK01044147.1:0-15213 GCA_009830355.1 Cherax destructor | reverse complement strand
GTTACCAAAAGGGGGGGCGGTTGATTCCATTGGAATGCAGATTGAAGATTTTTATGTGAAGCGGGTTACCTGAGGTGGTTGGGGATGGGGAGGGATAGGGCTTGTATGAGGATATAAGGAGGTGGTGGGGGAGGGAGGGATTTAAGGGAATGTGAGGACATGTTCAGGTCCTACTTATTGTTAGAGACCCTTCACATATGAGGGTCAGGACTTTTGAGAAGGCGGTGCGGTCTCGGGAGGTGGCAGGGGTGGAAGGGGGTTTACCTCTGTATGCTTGGAAGGATATTTGGGGAGGTTAAGGAGATGCGGCTTCTGTCCATGTGGGGAGGTATTTTTCCGGTTTCTTCATGGGATTTTACCATCAGGGTGGTTTACGTAACAGAGGTCTTAGGGTAGATGGGATGGTCGTTTGTGGGGAGGATGACACTGCGTTTCATAGTGTATATTTTTGTGAGCGTTTGGGTTGTGGGGGAATGGTTGGGGCGTGTGATTTGCTTAGTGGGGTGGATTGTCAGTGTTGAGGGCACTTAGTTTGATGTGGGGGAGTGGGGGTGGAGGTTCAGAGGGGTGGCGTATGTAATGGCAGATTTTGTTTTCATTTCATGGGCTATGAGGATAAAGGGGTTAGTGAACGACGGATGGCACTGGCGGCGGGGTTTTATAGAACGAAGTGCCGAAATAGGACCTCTATGGGGGAAGGTGGGTGAGGGATTTTCCTGTGGGTTACAGGGATTTCACCATGGGGGTCGTGGTCCTGTGAGTGTCGGGGGATCCGACGGGCTGGTCTCCCGTGGGATGGGGGTATAGGAGGCATTGACTGCGGTTGTTGGAGCTGTGTGATTGTGCGTGAGGGATCGAGGTTGGTTAGCTTAGGGGGGGGTATCAGTATTGTTGTATGTGTTTGTATGCACGTAGTGTGGGGAAAGGGGCATTTACATTGTCCTGTTGGGGTTTTGATGGTGGTTTAGTATTGATGTATCACTTGTAACTTTTGTGATATGGCCGAGATGGTCTCGAGACCCTAGGGGGTTCTCATAATGATATAGTGTAAAAGGGGTGTGCTCTCAGTGGTGTAGGTTTGTGTAGACCCATTGTATATCTGCTCTTTAGTTAGTGTGTGTTGTTTTGGGAGTTGTTGTAAGGATATTGACTGTAAAATGTATGTCTTGTACACAGTATTTGGGATGATGGTTTTGCCTTACGTTATCGATTTATTGTATATTTTCTCTTGTATTTAAGAGTTTTGTATATGTTATACTTGTGTTTCAATAAAATATAAAAAAAAAAAAAAAAAAAAAAATAGTAATACTCTCCTTATTTTCTACTCCCCTTTTAATATTACTAGATCCAATACTACTAACATCTAAATTTTACAACTCTTCTGTATTCCTACTCCTAAATAATAGTAAAATTAATCCTATCTACCTGTCAACCTCCCTATCTACTCTGGGCCCTCGGGCCCTCACTATTTTTATAATTTCATTTCTCCTCCTGACCTTAATTGTTGTAGTTAAAATCATCAGGGTGTCCTCAAGACCATTGTGGCCATCCAGACCTCACTAACCATTAGAAACTCTTCTCACTCCATAACAGAAGATAGTTTAAAAAAATATTAATTTTGGAAATTAAAGACAAAGTCTTATGACTTTTTTTCTGACCTACATAATAAAACATTATACCGCCCATAAATCTCCTTTTCAAAACTATTTCAATTATTTAATCCTTTCGTACTAAAACAATTCTTTGTTCTCTCTAGAAGATAGAAACCAACCTGGCTCACGCCGGTCTGAACTCAAATCATGTAAAAATTTAAAGGTCGAACAGACCCTCTCTTGTAACTGCTGCATTACAAAGAAATTTTAATTCAACATCGAGGTCGCAAACTCTTTTATCGATAAGAACTCTCAAAAAAAATTACGCTGTTATGCCTAAAGTAATTTACGCTAATATCCTAAAAAAGGATCATTAACTCAAATATTTTTTATTTAAATGAAGAAACAGTTAAATAACTTATATCCTAGTCGCCCCAACTAAACACTTATATAATAATAAGACTTTATTACCTAAATCACCTTTAATTAATTTAATGTCAAACTTTATAGGGTCTTATCGTCCCTCTAGCCCATTTAAGCCTTCTCACTTAAAAGTTAAATTCAATTTTCAAAATTTAAGACAGCTCATTTCTCGTCCAACCATTCATACCAGCCTTCAATTAAAAGACTAATGATTATGCTACCTTCGCACGGTCATAATACCGCGGCCTTTAAACCCCCTCAGTGGGCAGGCCAGACTTTATATATCTACCATATAGACATGTTTTTGATAAACAGGCGGAAACAAACTTTTTGCCGAATTCCTTCATTTCGTCTCCCCAACTTTTAAATTTATTAAACTCCCTAATAAAATTATAAACAGTAATACACATATACTAATATACTCATTTTAAACTATTAAATTCAACTTAAAATAGCTTTCTCCTACTACCCCTAAAAAACAAATAATAAAATATTTTAAACTCCATACCTCGGGTAGAACCCATTGAAAACATGGCTAATTCTAAGCCTAGTCTGATAACACCTTTATTTATCCCTATAATTAAAATCTCTCGTATAAAGAGCTTTACCCCTCTACACCTATGCCCTATCTATTCTAACCTCCAACATAAAGAAAAAATTTAATTTTTTTCAAAGAAAACCAGATATCTTAAGGCTCGATTAACATTTCACTACTAAAAGGAGATTACAAATTTTTGTGTAACAAAAACTCATCTCTCAACTTAACTATCCTTATTTCGGGAGAAATATATTTAACTACCTAATACAGTGGTACCTCGACTTACGTTGTTATCACCTTACGTTATATTCGATATCCGTTACTTATAACGTAAGAAATTTGAATGCGACATCCGTTGTTTGATTCGTCTTACGCCTTTCGTACCGGACCTGTTCGCTTGGAGCCCAGCTGAGCGCGCACTCCAGGGAGCGTCAGTGCTATTGTTTACAAGCGAGAGCGACCACCCACCCACACCCACGCATTCATACCAGTATATTGTAATTATTCCACTGTTTTTAGTGCTTGCAACTGCTAAATAAGCTACCATGGGTCCAAGGAAAGCTCCTAGTGCTAAGCCTGTGGTAAAGAATGTGCAGGGAGTGAAGCATTTATGCAGGGAGTGTAGCATTTATGCAGGGAGTGTAGCAGGCATGCAGGGAGTGTAGCAAAGATGCAGAGAGTGTAGCAGGGATGCAGGGAGTGTAGCAGGCATGCAGGGAGTGTAGCAGGCATGCAGGGAGTGTAGCAAAGATGCAGGGAGTGTAGCAGGGATGCAGGGAGTGTAGCAGGGATGCAAAGAGTGTAGCAAGGATGCAGGGAGTGTAGCAGGGATGCAGGGAGTGTAGCAAGGATGCAGGGAGTGTAGCAAGGATGCAGGGAGTGTAGTAGGCATGCAGGGAGTGTAGCATTCATGCAGGGAGTGTAGCATTCATGCAGGGAGTGTAGCATTCATGCAGGGAGTGTAGCATTCATCAGGGAGTGTAGCATTCAAAGAAAAGGCCAGTAACCCCAGAAAAGAACTTGGTACCTGCAGTGTTAATGGAAGGGATTCCTCTTCCAAACACTAGCATACTACTCCACCTTCTCCCCTCCTCACGTCCTCCACACATCAACAACTCTTCAATAAATGTAAGTGACATGTTATTGTACAATATTTGCATGTGTATTTATGTATTCTTTATTAAATTGTGTATTATTTAATGTCCAAAAGTTCTAAAAAATATTTTATTTAACTACTTTTGGAAGTCTTGGACGGATTAAATTTATTTCCATTATTTCTTATGGGGAAAATTGATTCGTGTTACGTTTGTTTCGTCTTAAGAAATGCCCTCTCTGACGGATTAAAAACGTAAGTCGAGGTACCACTGTATAAAGCATCCTTAATACACAAGGTACTAAATCCTACCTATACTTTTAACTTAATTTTACAACTATTTCAATTTTCCCTCACAGTACTTATACCCTATCGCAATAAATTAATTTCTCCAACAATACTCATAACCCTAAAATATTTTTCTAACTACAAACAAACAAGTTAGATTAATAACCAAAACAAGTCAACCTGTGACAAACCTTCTCAACGTAAGTGAAATGCTAGAATTTAGCTTTATTTTGCTATACGTATATACGTATATGCGAGGGTCTTGGCAAGAGGTGTTGGGCTAAAAGATAAAGAAGCAAATACAAAGTGGGAGTTGTCACAGTTGCTTTTTGCTGATGACACTGTGCTTTTGGGAGATTCTGAAGAGAAGTTGCAGAGGTTGGTGGATGAATTTGGTAGGGTGTGTAAAAGAAGAAAATTGAAAGTGAATATAGGAAAGAGTAAGGTGATGAGGATAACAAAAAGAATAGGTGACGAAAGATTGGATATCAGATTGGAGGGAGAGAGTATGGAGGAGGTGAATGTATTCAGATATTTGGGAGTGGACATGTCAGCAGATGGGTCTATGAAGGATGAGGTGAATCATAGAATTGATGAGGGGAAAAGGGTGAGTGGAGCACTTCGGAGTCTGTGGAGACAAAGAACCTTGTCCATGGAAGTAAAGAGGGGAATGTATGAGAGTATAGTTATACCAATGCTCTTATATGGGTGTGAAGCATGGGTGATGAATGTTGCAACGAGGAGAAGGATGGAGGCAGTGGAGATGTCATGTCTGAGGTCAATGTGTGGTGTGAATATAATGCAGAGAATTCGGAGTTTGGAAATTAGGAGGAGGTGCGGGATTACCAAAACGATTGTCCAGAGAGCTGAGGAGGGGTTGTTGAGGTGGTTTGGACATGTAGAGGGAATGGAACGAGACAGAGGGACTTCGAGAGTGTATAAATCTGTAGTGGAGGGAAGGCGGGGTAGGGGTCGGCCTAGGAAAGGTTGGAGGGAGGGGGTAAAGGAAGTTTTGTGTGCGAGGGGCTTGGACTTCCAGCAAGCATGTGTGAGCGTATTTGATAGGAGTGAATGGAGGCATATGGTTTTTAATACTTGACGTGCTGTTGGAGTGTGAGCAAAGTAACATTTATGAAGGGATTCAGGGAAACCGGCAGGCCGGACTCGAGTTCTGGAGATGGGAAGTACAGTGCCGGCACTCTGAAGGAGGGGTGTTAATGTTGCAGTTTTATAACTGTAGTGTAAAGCACCCCTCTGGCAAGACAGTGATGGAGTGAATGATGATGAAAGTTTTTCTTTTTCGGGCTACCCTGCCTTGGTGGGAATCGGCCGATGTGTTAATAAAAATAATAAAAAAAATATACTATATTAAGAGTATAAATTAAGTATCTCTTATACTATATATTTTAGCCCTAAAGAATTAATTCTATTCCTACAATTTAGTATGCCATATAATTTCGCTAAGCATAATCATTCTAGCTAACTATAGAGATCCTACTACCATATCCCCATATTCATATATATATACATTTCTAGAAATGTGGAGATTTACCATGGAGGCTGTATCTACAAATAAGATTATAATCAAAGAGTATAGATATAATACTCTCAGTGTATCTATCTGGTATGTTACTATAATACAAAGCTTCTCTTTATCATACAATCAACATCTCATTAGAAATATCTCCCCTTAAATGTACGGAATCAACAGGGAGCATCTAATACCTAAAAACAGAACCCCCCTAATTCTTGAGGAAAGGGCTTCTGCTTTATAGGTATTAGTTTCCTATACTGTGCTCAATGTTATTATGCTGGACGGTATCCATAAGTCTACTCTTTATTATATTGCTTCAATATTTGCTTTATTGGCAATAGACATGTATATATATAAAAACTCCCCCCATTTATGATTTTTTTATTTTTTTTCAAAAAACTCAAAATATTATTTTCAAAAAACTCTCTAAGAATATAGCTTTTAACTTTTAACCCCCTTAGGAGTAGTTAACCTTCTTCTTTGTAGGTACATTTTTGTGTCACGGACAACTCACGTACCAATATACATATTGGAATTACACCAACTCCTAAAAGATCAAAACTTTTTATGCCCTGTACACTTTTGTATACCTCAAAAGGTAAGCTAAATAAGCTAATGGGCTCATACCTCATTTATGAGAGCCAACCTCTCTTTTTAATGTCATTCTCACTCTATAAGATTTCATTTATACTTACATTAACTTCAGGAACAGTACTTCTATCTCCTCCTCTTCATGATTCGCCGCTTGATTGGACTCGAACTCAATCTTATGTCCTTCATCCCCCTAATTACATAAAAAATCAACTTCAGGCCGATGCGGCCTTAAAGTACTTCTTGATTCAAGCCCTCGGTTCAGCAATTATTATTTTATCCTCTACACTCACACTCCTTCAACCCACATTCGCGCTCCTGTCAATCTCTTTAGCCTTACTACTAAAACTAGGCGCTGCTCCTTTTCACTCCTGATTTCCCCAAGTTATAGAGGGTCTCGACTGAAGACAAGCAATTATTCTAATAACCATTCAAAAACTAGCGTAAGGGGAATGTATGTCAAAGGATGCTATCTGAGAAAAGGGGGTCCAATGGGTAAAAGGGTAGATGATGTTATGCGTAATGTGCGGAAGTGGTGACGGGGGAAGGATTTAGTACATTGTGAGGATATGTTGCGCACAATGATGCATGCTAGAAACCCGAAGAGGATCAAAGTTGCGACATTGGAAAGAGCTGGTGAAGGTAGAGTTGTGGTAGAGGGAATGTCTACTTTCCCTGTGTATGATTGGGTAGGTATATGGGGAGGTTTAAAGGGAATGAAATTGAAACCATTGGTTAGTATGGACTCGGGGTATGTCAAATAGTGATCTGTGTCTTGTGTCGTGGTCGTGGGACCTATTAAAGTTGTTGAGGAGAATTTTGAGCGGAGGGTTGATATTAGCATGTAGAGTTTTATGTATGTAGTAGGCACATGAATAGGTATGTGACACAAACCATCAATGATATAGATCTATGTGACTAGCATCAATGATATAGATCTTTGTGACAATAGAATCAATGATAGAGATAGATCTATGTGACACTAGCCAGGTAAACTCCAGCATCAATGATACTAGTATCAATAATTTAGATCCATGCCTTTGATATAACTGAAGAGTTTCGAGAGTTTCAATACTCTCGGAGTCTAGTTATGGGCCAGGCTTGTCTGGTGCTGTTGGTTGTCTTTTGTCTGTTGCTGTTGCTGCTGGAGGCCTGCTGCCCCACATATCCATCACAGCCTGGTTGATCTGACATCTTGTGAAGATACTTGTCCAGTTTCCTCAGGACTGCTTCTGATATTTTCTGGTAAGATGTTTAATAGTCTGGGACCCTGAATGTTTTCTACTATGTATTCCCGACCTCCTCGTAGCCTCTGCTAGCAATTTGGACGAGCGAAGTAAGACTTATACTCTCGCCCTACCGCCTCTTGTGGGGATCCTTCTTCGTCCTCTACTGATGAGCTGGCAGAGTACAGATTTGGGACCAGGCCCTCGAGTACTTTCCAGGTAAATATTATCATGTATCTCTCCCATTCCAATGAGTACATTTTCAAGACTTGAAGGCATTCCCAGTAATTTAGGTGCTTTACTGGTTCAATGTGAGCCATAAACGATCTCTGTATTTGTTTCAGCTCTGATATTTCTCCTGTTTGAATGGGGCCATCAGCACTGACGAATATTCTAAATGAGGAAGCACTAGCGATTTGAAGAGTGTCACCATTAGCATTATTTCCCTTGTTTTGAAAGTTCTCAATGCCCACACTGTCAGCTTCCTGGCTGTCGTGATCTTTTTGTTATGGTCTTTAAAAGAAAGGTCAGCTGACATAATTATTCCCAGGTCCTTTAAGTGTCTCTTTCGATATATTTGATGACCCTCTTGAGTTTTGTATATAGTGTTCCTTTGAGTTCTTCATTCTTTCAATACTTAAGCAGCTGGAACTTATCACCATTGAATGTTATGTTGTTCTCCAATGCCCACTGGAAAACCCTGCTTATGTCTTCCTGTAATTTTCAGTGTCCTCTACCATAGTGACTTTCATGCTGACGGGTGTTTTTATCTATGTCTGCTATGAGGATGAGACACAGCAGAGGTGCCAGGACACTGTCTCGGGGCACTGAGCTTTTTGCCTTGCTGATACTGGATCTTGCTCTATTTACTACTACTTTTGTGTTGTGTGTTAGGAACCCGAAAATCCATCTGCTTACCTTCCCATAATGCCCATGGCCCTTATTTTGTGCTCTATCACTCCATGATTGCATTTGTCAAATGCCTTTCCAAAATCTGTGTAAACCACATATGTGTTTGGGTCGTCTTCCAATGCCTCCGTAATTCTGTCATAATGGTTCAGCAGCTGTGACAGGCATAATCATCCTTTTCTAAAACCATGCTGGTTTATGTTATGCTGGTTGTGCTTGTCCATGAAATTTATAATCTGCCGTCTCATCACTCTTTTGAAGATTTTTATGGTGTGAGAAATCAGGGCTACTGGTCTGTAATTTTTAGCTAGTGCTCCACAACCTTCCTTATGCAAGGGAGCTATGTCTGCACTCTTTAAGGTCTCTGGTATTTCACCTAGATCTAAGCTCATTCTCCAAAGAATACCGAGGGCTTGTGCTAGTGGTACTTTGCTGCACTTCTTTATAAACAGAGCATTCCATGAATCTGGTGCAGTTGCTGAGTGGGCATGTTATCCATTTCTTTTTCAAAATCTTTGGGGTTTGTACTAATGTCAGTTAGTTGGTCTGCGTGGCCTTCTGCTGGAGTGACAAATGTTTCTGCATTCTCTACCTTGCTGTCATTTAGTGGGTTGCTGAACACCGACTCATACTTTACTTTTAGGATTTCACTCATTTCCTGTTCATTGTCAGTATACGAATCTCCTCTCAATAATGGTCCAATTCTACACGTAGTTCTTACCTTGGATTTTTTGCAGAGGAATAGAAATATTTCGGGTTTCTTGCAATATTCTGTATGGCCCTTTTTTCCCATTGTACTATGTACTTCTGTTAGGTATGACATCTAAGTTTGCTGTAATTCAGTGATCTATTGGCTAAGACTATCTTTCTTCTGTTGCAGCATATTTGTAAAAAATATTCACACCTATTCATGTGCCATCTACATACATAAAACTCTACATGCTAATATCAACCCTCCGCTCAAAATTCTCCTCAACAACTTTAATAGGTCCCATGACCATGACACAAGACACAGATCACTATTTGACATACCCCGAGTCCATACTAACCAATGTAAAAATTCTATGCACATAAAAGGCCCCAGAATCTGGAATTCATTACCAGTAAATATTAAGTTAACCTTGTCCGAAAATCAATTCAAGACTCTTCTCAAAAATCACCTACTCACACTATACTAAATACTCATACTGTAACAAACTTTCAAACCCAATGTTATTTTACTTAAGATAATCTCAATTTTATATGTCATCCTCCTTAACACTTGTTGCAATATCATATCATCATATTGTTCATTTAAAATATTATAGTATCATCATTTTGTTAAATTGAAATAAAATATATAACTAGAAGAAACTCAATAAATTTTCTAGTATTGTTATTATACTAGTATAGCATCAACATATTGTAACTTGAATTAAAATATACAACTAGACTAAACTCAACCAATTTCTCTTGTATTGTCTTTTTATTGTATGTATAATCAGATTGAAATATTAAATAATACAGAACTAGAATAAACCCAATCAATTTCTCTAGCATTAAGTCTTTAGTGAATAAGGCTTTAGAATAAGCTGCCCCTAATGCCATGGCATGCCAGTGGCTCTCCTTGCAATACAGTTTTATAATTGTAACTACCAATAACAATGTACACTTGTATCATGCATTGAAATAAAAATATTACAGTGGTACCCCGGTTTACGATATTTTTTCATTCCAGAATGCTGTTCAAGTGCCATTACCAAACGAATTTATCTCCTTAAGAAATGTTGTAAAATAGACTAGTCCTTTTAGACCCCCAAAATTACACTTACAAAAGCATTTAAAAAAATAAACTTACATAAAAGGGTGAGTTTGGGGACCATCGTAAACCGGGGTACCACTGTATTATATTATTATTATTATTATTATTATGTGTGCGTGTGTGTGTGTACAGTTGCCACCCTATAATGGTGTGTGCGTGTGTGTGTATACAGTTGCCACCCTATAATGGTGTGTGTGTGTGTGTGTGTATACAGTTGCCACCCTATAATGGTGTGTTCTCAACTAATTGTGGTTGCAGGGGTCGAGACTCAGCTCCTGGCCCTGGCGTGTGTGTGTGCGTGTATTTGTATTCTCTCGCTTCTATGCCTTAATTATTATGCTAAGAAATACTAATACTTATACTAATACTAGAGTGTGTGTGTGTGCGCGTATTGATTGCTATTTTGTCCTATGCACATGTCGATTGAAGGCTGGGCCTGTTGTGTGTGCATGTGTGTGTGTGTGTGTATGTATATATGTGTGTGTATGTGTGTGTGTGTATGTGTATATGTAAGTGTGTATGTATATGTGTGTGTGTGTGACCCAACAATTAAAATTTGCACCAAGAACTCATTACAGTTGTGACCGGGTGTAAACTAGTGAATTGTTCATTGCTTTATAATTTGTTCATGATTGTAACCATGTATAAACGTAAGTAAGTAAATTTACTTACATGTTTCATTACCTTTGTAACTTGTGAGTTCATTACCTTTGTAGCTTGTTAGTTCATTACCTTTGTAGCTTGTTAGTTCATTACCTTTGTAACTTGTATATGAATGGTTCAGAGAACCGACAAGTTGTTAAATTAGACACATATGCAACTTGGGTATCTTTATTGAGGGAACGTTTCGCCACACAGTGGCTTCATCAGTCCAATACAAAGAAGAAAGTATTAATAAGAGGAGGAGTTTGAGGTAATCAGTCCCTCGGCCTGGAGTCGATGTGTTCAGTCCATCAATCTTAAAGTAAATACAGCATAAGGCAAATAGAAGTTGCTTATATACTGTAGACAGGTGAGATGAAGCAGGAGGAGGCGGGGTCATAGTGGTATCATCCACTAGTCGAAGTAGGTCCTTGTCCAAAGGTTTGGACAAATGTTGAAGAATCCGTTTGTATCAAGATCCCAAGAAGTTGCTGTGTCAGACAGGATGTAGATGAATGGTTCAGAGAACCGACAAGTTGTTAAATTAGACACGTATGCAACACTTGGGTATCTTTATTGAGGAAACGTTTCGCCACACAGTGGCTTCATCAGTCCAATACAAAGAAGAAAGTAGTAATAAGAGGAGTAGTTTGAGGTAATCAGTACCTCGGCCTGGAGTCGATGTGTTCAGTCCATCAATCTTAAAGTAAATACAGCATAAGGCAAATAGAAGTTGCTTATATACTGTAGACAGGTGAGATGAAGCAGGAGGTGGGGTCATAGTGGTATCATCCACTAGTCGAAGTAGGTCCTTGTCCAAAGGTTTCGACAAATGTTGAAGAATCCATTTGTATCAAGATCCCAAGAAGTTGCTGTGTCAGACAGGATGTAGATGAATGGTTCAGAGAACCGACAAGTTGTTAAATTAGACACATATGCAACACTTGGGTATCTTTATTGAGGAAACGTTTCGCCACACAGTGGCTTCATCAGTGCCTTATGCTGTATTTACTTTAAGATTGATGGACTGAACACATAGACTCCAGGCCGAGGGACTGATTACCTCAAACTCCTCCTCTTATTACTACTTTCTTCTTTGTATTGGACTGATGAAGCCACTGTGTGGCGAAACGTTTCCTCAATAAAGATACCCAAGTGTTGCATATGTGTCTAATTTAACAACTTGTCGGTTCTCTGAACCATTCATCTACATCCTGTCTGACACAGCAACTTCTTGGGATCTTGATACAAACGGATTCTTCAACATTTGTCCAAACCTTTAGACAAGGACCTACTTCGACTAGTGGATGATACCACTATGACCCGCCTCCTCCTGCTTCATCTCACCTGTCTACAGTATATAAGCAACTTCTATTTGCCTTATGCTGTATTTACTTCAAGACTGATGGACTGAACACATCGACTCCAGGCTGAGGGACTGATTACCTCAAACTCCACCTCTTATTACTACTTTCTTCTTTGTATTGAACTGATGAAGCCACTGTGTGGTGAAACGTTTCCTCAATAAAGATACCCAAGTGTTGCATGTGTGTCTAATTTAACACCTTTGTAACTTGCTCAGCTATCAAAACTTTGGGGTCCAGTCCCTGGACCCATTATGTACCTCTGTAATCTTTTAACTACCGCCCACAGGATGGGTATGGGGTGCATAATAAAGATATCAAACTAACTAACTAACCGAGTTGGCCTTTAACCAGAACGGCCTTTAACCGAGGGTCCACTGTAATCAGCTATGCAGGTGTTTCCTGGAATACAGTAGAACGTCATTTAGCACGATAGTTACGTTCCTGAAAAAGTCGTGTTAGATAATTTTGTCTTAAATAATTAACAGAACTTATGGGAAAAATAGGGTTACGTGTTAGAGAGTCCCCAAAAAGCCAAACAAGTTTTTTTAGACCAACATATCTTGCAAAAATTGAAGGTGAATATGTAATTTTAGTTCATTGTCATGATCTATTACTGCTTAAGACTACAAATGCAATAGAAATAATAGTATTTCTTACCTTAAATTGTGAGTAATGATGTTTGTGGATGGTAGTGAAGAGTGGATATGGATGGTGTGGCCCTACTGGGCTGAGGTGGATAGTAGAAGTTCTTGAACTGAAGTCGATGGTTGAACTGAGTGTCTAACTTTAAGTCAGTCAAGCCATTCAGTAAGTCAGTCAAGCCATTCAGTAAGTCAGTCAAGCCATTCAGTAAGTCAGTCAAGTCATTCAGTAAGTCAGTCAAGTCATTCAGTAAGTCAGTCAAGTCATTCAGTAAGTCAGTCAAGTCATTCAGTAAGTCAGTCAAGTCATTCAGTAAGTCAGTCAAGTCATTCAGTAAGTCAGTCAAGTCATTCAGTAAGTCAGTCAAGTCATTCAGTAAGTCATTCAGTAAGTCAGTCAAGTCATTCAGTAAGTCAGTCAAGTCATTCAGTAAGTCAGTCAAGTCATTCAGTAAGTCAGTCAAGTCATTCAGTCAAGTCATTCAGTCAGTCAAGTCATTCAGTAAGTCAGTCAAGTCATTCAGTAAGTCAGTCAAGTCATTCAGTCAGTCAGTCAAGTCATTCAGTCAGTCAGTCAAGTCATTCAGTCAGTCAGTCAAGTCATTCAGTCAGTCAGTCAAGTCAGTCAGTCAGTCAGTCAAGTCAGTCAGTCAGTCAAGTCAGTCAGTCAGTCAGTCAAGTCAGTCAGTCAGTCAGTCAAGTCAGTCAGTCAGTCAGTCAGTCAGTCAAGTCAGTCAGTCAGTCAGTCAAGTCAGTCAGTCAAGTCAGTCAGTCAGTCAGTCACACAAACTTATGTTTACATCTTTTTATGTGTACAAAGTAACACTTCATTACGGCCACAGGTTATGTCTTGTCTAATATCTGTGTTTTCTTCGTTAATTCAAGATCAAAACACAATTCACTCTTATTCTTCACACACACAGCTGGCTGGCTTGTAGCCAGGACTAATTGACGCGTATGAAATACGTACGAATGCTGGGGTGGTGGGGTCCGTGGTGGCTGGGTAAGGCGGGTAGTGTCTGCTGAACCACAACAGTAGTAGTACAAGACTGCTTGTGAGAATGGTTATTTGTTTTTCCTTCCCACAAACTAAGTTTATTCAGGTATACACAGATACAGTTACGAAGATTATCATGTGTAGAGAACCTAGGATAACCCAAAAAAGTCAGAGTGACAGTAGTATTTCCATTGACTGACTTGGGTTATCCTAGGTTCTCTACACATATGCTGCTATGTATGATAATGTATGTAACTGTACTCACCTAATTGTGGTTGCAGGGGTCGAGACTCAGCTCCTGGCCCCGTGTATCTGAATAAACTTAGTTTGCAAGAAGGAAAAACAAATTCCCTTTTCCTCAAAGCATGAGGATTCTTAGGCAGTAAATAACCATGCACTCAAAACTTTTCCCCTCCTGCCGAACCGTGTAATATCATCTTTACGTCGTGTAAGATGATAATGTGTCGCAAATCTTAAATCGTGCAATACCGGTAACGTGCAACATAATCTCGTGCTAAATGACGTTCTACTGTATCTCAGAAGTAAGTCATTGACTTACTTCATGTTGTATTACCATTAATAATACACAGATTGAAAGGAATTTCCCAGCAAACATAAAACTGAATGTTTTAATTTTGGGTGATGACACTTTTGAGGTGTCAGTAAGGGGTGATTCCTCGATTAGCGACGAAATCGTTTACCGACGGGGTCTTAGGCCCCTATCTCCATTGTTAAGTGAGGAGAGACTGTACTGATAACTGGTGTACAAGCCCCTTACTCAGTGATTTTTTGAGAGTGAACATGACAGATGTGTGCGGTACAGTGCGTGCAAATCGTAAACATATGCCAAGGTTCAACACAAGCACTCATAAAGGTGAGGTGCAGGTGTTTGCTGCCAATGACATCATGGCATTTCAGTGGCATGACAAACGAGATGTCACACTGTTGTTATCAGTTCACCAAAATGAAATGACAGACACTGGCAGGCTGAATAAGAGACCAATGAACCCCAGTGGCTGTATATATGTACAGTCAACCCCGGTTCTCCTTATTAATCTGTTCCAGAGGGCACGTCGATCACCGGTTTGGTTGAACTGCGATTCTATTTTCCCCATAAGAAATAATGGAAATAAAATTAATCCGTTCCATACAGTGAGCCCCTGGTTCTCGTCGGTAATCCGTCACAGAGGGCCCGTCGACCACCGGTTTGGTCGAACTCTGATTCTATTTTCTCCATAAGAAATAATGGAAATAAAATTAATCTGTTTCAGACATCCAAAAGTATTCAAATAAAATATTTTTTAGAACTTTTTGACATTAAATTAAACACAATTTTATAAAAAAATAAGAAATAAATAGTACAATAATATGTCACTTACATTTATTGAAGAGTTGTTGATGTGTGAAGGATGGGAGGAGGGGAGAAGATGGAGTAGTATGCTAGTGTTTGGAAGGGGAATCCCCTTCCATTAACACTGCAGGTGGCAAGTTCTTTTCTGGGGTTACTGGCCTTTTTCTTTTAATGCCACTAGAACCAGCTTGAGAGTCACTGGACCCCTCTCTCACAAAAA
>WNWK01044146.1:0-15213 GCA_009830355.1 Cherax destructor | reverse complement strand
TTTTTTAGCAGTTGAAAAGCACAAAAAACACTGGAATAATGACAAAATGGGTATGAATGCGTGGGAATGGGGGGGCCCGCTCACTCGCTGGTAAACAATGGGACACTGACTCTCAAGGGGTTCGGGCCCGCGGGGGCCTCGCGACGATCCGGGACCAATTACGAACTCCGGGCGAATAATGAACACCAAACCAATTTTTTTGCAAAAAAATACCCAAGAACCCAATTTTCACGAACCCCACGCCAACGAACTACGGGGTCCACTGTATACCTTTCCTTTCTTTCTTTCTTTCAACACGTCGGCCGTTTCCCCCCCGGGGGGGGGCCCCAAAAAAGGGAAAAGCGAAATTTTTCCCCTTTTACAAGTAATATATACAGGAAAAGGGGGTTACTACCCCCTTGCTCCCGGCATTTTGGTCCCCTTTTCAAAACCCCATGGCTTACGGAGGAAGAATTCTGTTCCATTTTCCCCCATGGAGATAAGAGGAAATAAGAACGAACTAGAAAAAAATAGAAGAAAACCCAGGGGGTGTTAACATATATACATATAATGACTGGACACTTTCCTACAACTGCTATTAGCATCTGGAAGTTTGGTGGGGGTTGGGGGGGGTGTGTGTGTGTCTCACCTAGTTGTGGTTGCAGGGGCGAGTCACAGCTCCTGGCTCCGCCTCTTACTGGCCGCTACTCGGTCACTCTACCCGCTCCGTGAGCTTTATCATACCTCTCGTTAAAGCTATATATGGATCCTGCCTCCACTACATCACTTCCCAGACTATTCCACTTCCTGACAACTCTGTGACTGAAGAAATATTTCCAAACATCCCTGTGGTTCATCTGAGTCTTCAACTTCCAACTGCGACCCCTCGTCACTGTGTCCCACCTCTGGAACATTCTGTCTCTGTCCCCCTTGTCGATTCCTCTCAGTATTTTGTATGTCGTTATCATTCCCCTCTATCCCTCCTGTCTTCCAATGTCGTCAGGTCTATTTCCCTTAACCTCTCCTCGTAGGACATACCCCTTAGCTCCGGGACTAGTCTTGTTGCAAACCTCTGCACTTTTCTAGTTTTCTTACATGCTTGGCCAGATGAGGGTTCCAAACTGGTGCTGCATACTCCAGTATGGGCCTAACATACACACTGTACAGGGTCCTGAATGACTCCTCATTAAGATGTCAGAATGCTGTTCTTAGGTTTGCCAGACGTCCGTATGCTGCAGCAGTTATTTGGTTGATGTGCGCCTCAGGAGATGTGCCTAGTGTTATACTCACCCCAAGATCCTTTTCCTTGAGTGAGGATTGTACAGTGGATCCCCGAGTAACAAGCACCCCGGAAATCGTACAATTATGTAAGTATAATATTGTAAGTGCTTTTGTAAGTGTATTTTTGGGGGTCTGAAATAGACTAACCTACTTGACATTATTCCTAAAGGAATAAATTTGTTCAGTAATGGCACTTGAGCAGGCTTCTGGAATGAATTATGCTCGTTACTCGGGGTCCACTGTAGTCTCTGGCCCCCTAGACTATACTCCGTCTGTGTCCTTCTTTGTCCTTCCCCAATCTTCATGACTTTGCACTTGGTGGGGTTGAATTCCAGGAGCCAGTTGCTGGACCAGGCCTGCAGCCTGTTCAGATCCCTCTGTAGTTCTGCCTGGTCCACTTCCGATTGAAATCGTCTCATTAACTTCACATCATCTGCAAACAGGGACACTTCGGAGTCTATTCCTTCTGTCATGTTGTTCACAAATACCAGAAACAGCACCGGACCTAGGACTGATCCCTGTGGCACCCCGCTCATTACAAGCGCCCACTCTGACACCTCGCCAAGTACCATGACTCGCTGTTGTCTTCCTGACAGGTATTCCTTGATCCATTGTAGTGCCTTCCCTGTTATTCCTGCCTGGTCCACCAGCTTTTGCACTAATCTCTTGTGTGGAACTGTGTCAAATGCCTTCTTACAGTCCAAGAAAATGCAATCTACCCACCCCTCTCTCTTGTCTTACTGCCATCACTCTGTTATAGAACTCCAGTAGGTTTATGACGCAGGATTTCCCATCCCTGAAACCATGCTGGCTGTCGTTAATAAGCTCATTCCTTTCTAGGTGCTCCACCACTCTTCTCCTGATAATCTTCTCCATGACCTTGCATACTATACATGTCAGTGACACTGGCCTGTAGTTTAGCGCTTCGTGCCTGTCTCCTTTTTTAAAAATTGGGACTACATTTGCTGTCTTCCATACCTCAGGTAGTCGCCCTGTTTCAATAGATGTGTTGAAGATTGTTATTAGTGGTACACATAGCTCCCCTTCTCCCTCTCTCAGGACCAATGGAGAAATGTTATCCGGCCCCATCGCCTTTGAGGTATCTAGCTCGCTTAGCAGCCTCTTCACTTCCTCCTCAGTTGTATGTATTGTGTCCAACACCTGATGGTGTATCCCACCTCTCTGCCTTTCTGAAGGCCCTTCTATCTCCTCTGTGAACACTTCTTTGAATCTCATGTTGAGCTCCTCACACACTTCGCGGTCATTTCTTGTGACCTCCCCTCCTTCCTTCTTCAGCCTGATTACCTGGTCCTTGACTGTTGTTCTCCTCCTGATGTTGCTGTACAACAGCTTTGGGTCAGATTTGGCTTTCGCTGCTATGTCATTCTCGTATTGTCTTTGGGCCTCCCTTCTTACCTGTGCATATTCATTTCTGGCTCTACGACTGCTCTCCTTATTCTTCTGGGTCCTTTGCCTTCTATACTTCTTCCATTCCCTAGCACACTTGGTTTTGGCTTCCTGCACCTTTGGTTGAACCACCGGCTCATCCTGGCTTTTTCGCTATTCCTGTTGCCCTTGGGTACAAGCCTCTTCTCAGCTTCCTTGCAAATTGTTGTCATACATTCCATCATCTCGTTTACTGAATTCCCTGCCAGCTCTCTGTTCCACTGAACTCTGTGCAAGAAATTCTTCATGCCTATGTAGTCCCTTTCTTGTAGTTTGGCTTCCTTCACCCAGCCCAGCACTTCTTGTGTATGTGTGTGTACTCACCTAATTGTGGTTGCAGGGGTCGAGACTCAGCTCCTGGCCCCACCTCTTCACTGATTGCTACTGGGTCCCCTATCTCCCTGTTCCATGAGCTTTATCATACTCGTCTTAAAGCTATGTATGGTTCCTGCCTCCACTACATCACTTGCTAGACTATTCCATTTCCTAACTACTCTATGGCTGAAGAAATACTTCCTAACATCCCTTTGACTCATCTGAGTCTTCAACTTCCAATTGTGACCCCTTGTTTCTGTGTCCCCTCTCTGGAACATCCTGTCTATCCACCTTGTCTATTCCACGCAGTATTTTGTATGTCGTTATCATGTCTTCCCTAACCCTCCTGTCCTCCAGTGTTGTAAGGCCGATTTTCCTTAACCTTTCTTTGTAGGACATTCCCCTTAGCTCTGGAACTAACTTTGTCGCAAACCTTTGCACTTTAATAATAATAATAATAATAATAATAATAATAATATTTATTTAGACATGGTACAATGATACATAGGTAGACATGATTTTTAATTTTTTTTTTCAACAAGTCGGCCGTCTCCCACCGAGGCAGGGTGACCCAAAAAGAAAGAAAATCCCCAAAAAGAAAATACTTTCATCATCATTCAACACTTTCACCACACTCATACATAATCACTGTCTTTGCAGAGGAGCTCAGATACGACAGCTGAGAAAAGTCCCCCAGCTGTCACTATCTCAGACCCCTCCTTTAAAGTGCAGGCATTGTACTTCCCATTTCCAGGACTCAAGTCCAACTAAATCAATTAACTGGTTTCCTGAATCCCTTCACAAAATGTTACCCTGCTCACACTCCAACAGATCGTCATGTCCCAAAACCATTCGTCTCCATTCACTCCTATCTAACACGCTCACACATGCTTGCTGGAAGTCCAAGCCCCTCGCCCACAAAACCTCCTTTACCCCTTCCCTCCAACCTTTTCTAGGACGACCCCTACCCCGCCTTCCTTCCCCTACAGATTTATACGCTCTCAAGTCACTCTACTTTGATCCATTCTCTCTAAATGACCAAACCACCTCAACAACCCTTCTTCAGCCCTCTGACAAATACTTTTAGTAACTCCACACCTTCACCTAATTTCCACATTCCGAATTTTCTGCAAAATATTTACACCACACATTGCCCTTAGACAGGACATCTCCACTGCCTCCAGCCTCCTCCTCGCTGCAGCATTTGCAACCCATGCTTCACACCCATATAAGAGTGTTGGTACCACTATACTTTCGTACATTCCCTTCTTTGCCTCCATGGATAACGTTTTTGTCTCCACAGATACCTCAATGCACCACTCACCTTTTTCCTTCATCAATTCTATAGTTAACCTCATCCTTCATAAACCCATCCGCTGACACGTCAACTCCCAAATATCTGAAAACATTTACTTCTTCCATAATCCCTCTCCAATGTGATATCCAATTTTTCTTTATTTAAATCATTTGATACCCTCATCACCTTACTCTTATCTATGTTCACTTTTAACTTTCTACCTTTACACACTCTCCCAAACTCGTCCACTAACCTTTGCAACTTTTCTTTAGAATCTCCCATAAGCACAGTATCATCAGCAAAAGTAACTGTGTCAACTCCCATTTTGCATTTAATTCTCCATAATTTAATCCCACCCTCTCCCCAACACCCTAGCATTTACTTATTTTACAACCCCATCTATAAATATATTAAACAACCATGGTGACATTACACATCCCTGTCTAAGACCTACTTTTACCGGAAATAATCTCCCCTCTCCTACACACCCTAACCTGCGCCTCACTATCCTCATAAAAACTCTTTACAGCCTTCAGTAACTTACTACCTATTCCATACACTTGCAACATTTGCCACATTGCTCCCTATCCACTCTATCATATGCCTTTTCTAAATCCATAAATGCAATAAAAACTTCTCTACCTTTATCTAAATACTGTTCACATATATGCTTCACTGTAAACACTTGATCTACACATCCCCTACCCACTCTAAAGCCTCCTTGCTCATCTGCAATCCTACTCTCTGTCTTACCTCTAATTCTTTCAATAATAACCCTGCCATACACTTTACCTGGTATACTCAGTAAACTTATTCCCCTATAATTTTTACACTCTCTTTTATCCCCCTTCCCTTTATATAAAGGAACTATACATGCTCTCTGCCAATCCCTAGGTACCTTCCCCTCTTTCATACATTTTTTTTTTTTTTTTTAACACGTCGGCCGTTTCCCACCGAAGTGGGGTGGCCCAAAATGAAAAACGAAAGTTTCCCATTTTACATTTAGTAATATATACAGGAGAAGGGGTTACTAGCCCCTTGCTCCCAGCATTTTAGTCGCCTCTTACGACACGCATGGCTTACGGAGGAAGAATTCTGTTCCACTTCCCCATGGAGATAAGAGGAAATAAGAACAAGAACTAGTAAGAAAATAGAAGAAAACCCAGAGGGCTGTGTATATATATGCTTGTACATGAATGTGTAGTGTGACCTAAGTGTAAGTAGAAGTAGCAAGATGTACCTGAAATCTTGCATGTTTATGAGACAGAAAAAAGACACCAGCAATCCTACCATCATGTAAAACAATTACAGGCTTTCGTTTTACACTCACTAGGCAGGACGGTAGTACCTCCCTGGGCGGTTGCTGTCTGCCAGCCTACTACCTAGGATTCATACATTTATTAAACAAAAATACCAACCACTCCAGCACTATATCCCCCCCTGCTTTTAACATTTCTGTCATGATTCCGTCAATTCCAGCTGCTTTACCCCCTTTCATTCTACGTAATGCCTCACGCACCTCCCCCACACTCACATCCTGCTCTTCTTCACTCCTAAACGATGTTGTACCTCCCTGACCAGTACATGAATACATAGGTAAAAATGAGATGTACATGCCAAAAGCCCCTAATATGCTGTGCATTGCGGGCATTCTTAGGACTATTTAATAGTAGACAGCAACCACACAGGGAGGTACTACCGTCCTGCCAGGTGACTGTGAAACAGAAACCTGAAACTGTTTTACATGATGGTAGGATTGCTGGTGTCTTTTTTCTGTCTCATAAACACGCTGGATAACAGGTATATCTAGCTACTTCTACTTACACTTTAGGTCACACTACACTGGCATGCACATGCATATATATACATACACACATCTAGGTTTTTCTTCTTTTTCTTAATAGCTATTGTTCTTTTTATTTTCTCTATTGTCCATGGGGAAGTGGAAAAGAATCTTTCCTCCGTAAGCAATGTGTGTCGTATGAGGCGACTAAAATGCCGGGAGCAATGGGCTAGTAACCCCTTCTCCTGTACAAATTTACTAAAAAAGAGAAGAAGAAAAACTTTATAAAACTGGGTTGTTTGAATGTGCGTGGATGTAGTGTGGATGATAAGAAAGAGATGATTGCCGATGTTATGAATAAAAAGAAGTTGGATGTCCTGGCCCTAAGCGAAACAAAGCTGAAGGGGGTAGGCGAGTTTCAGTGGGGAGAAATAAATGGGATTAAGTCAGGAGTATCTGAGAGAGTTAGAGCTAAGGAAGGGTAGCAATAATGTTGAAGGATCAGTTATGGAAGGAAAAGAGGAATATGAATGTGTAAATTCAAGAATTATGTGGATTAAAATAAGGGTCGGATGCGAAAAGTGGGTCATAATAAGCGTGTATGCACCTGGAGAAGAGAGGAGTGTAGAGGAGAGAGAGAGATTTTGGGAGATGTTAAGCGAATGTAAAGGAACTTTTGAAACAAATGAGAGAGTAATTGTGGTAGGGGACCTAAATGCTAAAGTGGGAGAAACATGCAGAGAGGGTGTAGTAGGTAAGTTTGGGGTGCCAGGTGTAAATGATAATGGGAGCCCTTTGATTGAACTTTGTATAGAAAGGGGTTTAGTTATAGGTAATACATATTTTAAGAAAAAGAGGATAAATAAGTATACAAGATATGATGTAGGGCGTAATGACAGTAGTTTGTTGGACTATGTATTGGTAGATAAAAGACTGTTGAGTAGACTTCAGGATGTACATGTTTAAAGAGGGGCCACAGATATATCAGATCACTTTTTAGTTATAGCTACAGTGGGAGTAAAAGGTAGATGGGATACAAGGAAAATAGAATCAGTAAGTAAGAGAGAGGTGAAGGTTTATAAACTAAAAGAGGAGGCAGTTAGGGTAAGATATAAACAACTATTGGAGGATAGATGGGCTAGTGAGAGTGTAGGCAATGGGGTCGAAGATGTATGGGGTAGATTTAAAAATGTAGTGTTCAGCAGAAGTTTGTGGTTACAGGCGAGTGGGTGCGAGAGGAAAGAGGAGCGATTGGTGGAATGATGATGTAAAGAGAGTAGTAAGGGAGAAAAAGTTAGCATATGAGAGGTTTTTACAAAGTAGAAGTGATGCAAGGAGGGAAGAGTATATGGAGAGAAAAAGAGAGGTTAAAAGAGTAGTGAAGCAATGTAAAAAGAGAGCAAATGAGAGAGTGGGTGAGATGTTATCAGCAAATTTTGTTGAAAATAAGAAAAAGTTTTGGAATGAGATTAATAAGTTGAGGAAGCCTAGAGAACAAATGGATTTGACAGTTAAAAATAGGAGAGGAGAGTTATTAAATGGAGAGTTAGAGGTATCGGGAAGATGGAGAGAATATTTTGAGGAGTTGTTAAATGTTGATGAAGACAGGGAAGCTGTGATTTCGTGTGTAGGGCAAGGAGGAATAACATCTTGTAGGAGTGTGGAAGAGCCAGTTGTAGGTGTAGGGAAGTTCGTGAGGCAGTGGGTAGAATGAAAGGGGGTAAGGCAGCTGGGATTGATGGGATAAAGATAGAAATGTTAAAAGCAGGTGGGGATATAGTTTTGGAGTGGTTGGTGCTATTATTTAATAAATGTATGGAAGAGGGTAAGGTACCTAGGGATTGGCAGAGAGCGTGTATTGTTCCTTTGTATAAAGGCAAAGGGGACAAAAGAGAGTGCAAAAATTATAGGGAATAAGTCTGTTGAGTGTACCTGGTAAAGTGTATGGTAGAGTTATTATTGAAAGAATTAGGAGTAAGACAGAAGCAGGATAGCAGATGAACAAGGGGCTTTAGGAAAGGTAGGGGTGTGTAGACCAAGTGTTTACAGTGAAACATATAGGTGAACAGTATTTGGATAAGGGTAAAGATGTTTTTGTGGCATTTATGGATTTGGAAAAGGCATATGATAGGGTAGATAGGGGGGCAATGTGGCAGATGTTGCAGGTGTATGGAATAGGAGGAAGGTTACTGAAAGCAGTGAAGAGTTTTTATGAGGATAGTGAGGCTCAGGTTAGTGTGTGTAGGAGGAAGGGACTATTTCCCAGTAAAAGTGGGCCTTAGACAAGGATGTGTGATGTCACCGTGGTTGTTCAATATATTTATAGATGGGGTTGTAAGAGAAGTGAATGCGAGGGTCTTGGCAAGAGGTGTGGGACTAAAAGATAAAGAAGCAAATACAAAGTGGGAGTTGTCACAGTTGCTTTTTGCTGATGACACTGTGCTTTTGGGAGATTCTGAAGAGAAGTTGCAGAGGTTGGTGGATGAATTTGGTAGGGTGTGTAAAAGAAGAAAATTGAAAGTGAATATAGGAAAGAGTAAGGTGATGAGGATAACAAAAAGAATAGGTGACGAAAGATTGGATATCAGATTGGAGGGAGAGAGTATGGAGGAGGTGAATGTATTCAGATATTTGGGAGTGGACATGTCAGCAGATGGGTCTAGGAGGGATGAGGTGAATCATAGAATTGATGAGGGGAAAAGGGTGAGTGGAGCACTTCGGAGTCTGTGGAGACAAAGAACTTTGTCCATGGAAGTAAGGAGGGGAATGTATGAGAGTATAGTTATACCAACGCTCTTATATGGGTGTGACGCATGGGTGATGAATGTTGCAACGAGGAGAAGGCTGGAGGCAGTGGAGATGTCGTGTCTGAGGTCAATGTGTGGTGTGAATATAATGCAGAGAATTCGGAGTTTGGAAATTAGGAGGAGGTGCGGGATTACCAAAACGATTGTCCAGAGAGCTGAGGAGGGGTTGTTGAGGTGGTTTGGACATGTAGAGAGAATGGAATGAGACAGGGGTTATACACAGGGGTTATACAGCGCTGCAGGTTACTGTAGGATGCAGGGAGAGTGGTTTGTAAGAGGGAGATGGATGATTAGTAGGGTATGGAGTGCAGCAGGATGGTGGATAGTGCAGGGATAGAGGGTAGCAAGAGATCAAGGTAGAAGGGACTGAGGGAGGTGCTAGAGGTATAATCTTCAGAGTTTGTGTAGTAAGTCAGTTTCTGTCAAAAAGTCAACGAACGAGTCAGGATTAAAGGAGGGTCCATCTGCAAGAAGGGAAGGTAAAGAAAGGGCCGCAGAGCGAAGACATCGTTGGAGGTAAATTCTGCGTGCTCGTTGATAGAGTGGGCAGTCCAACAGGATATGTCGAACAGACACTGGAACCTGACAATGCTCACAGAGATGGGGCAGGGAGCCTCTCCATGAGATACCCGTGAGTAAGACGAGTGTGGCCGATGCGAAGACGGGAGAGTGTAGTCTCCCAACCTCGACATTGGTGACAAGAAGAAGGATAGAAACCTATACTCGGTTTAATAGAATGAAGTTTGTTATTTAGTAGGTCAGACCAGCGTTGTTGCCAACGGGTGCAAAGGTGGGTAGCAATGACTGCAAAATAGTCCGTGAAAGGAAAACCTCTATATGAAACTGGAAG
The DNA here is from genome assembly GCA_009830355.1 of Cherax destructor. Classification (NCBI taxonomy): domain Eukaryota; kingdom Metazoa; phylum Arthropoda; class Malacostraca; order Decapoda; family Parastacidae; genus Cherax; species Cherax destructor. Next base: position 5,455 of record WNWK01044146.1, on the reverse strand, counting down.
GTCATGTACTGCTGACTTCGCAGCAGTGTCTGCCTGTTCATTGCCCTGTACGTCAACATGACCAGGGACCCAACAAAAAACAATATCTTTGTGCTTGCTAGAGATACGGCGTAACCAAAGTTGGATACGAAGAACTTGGGGGTGAGGTGTATCAATTTTACGGATAGCCTGTAAAGCACTAAGGGAGTCCGAAACGACCACAAATGGTGACACAGGCATAGATGCAATACGGATAAGTGCCACAAGAATGGCATACAATTCAGCCGTAAATATGCTAGCCGAGGGTAATAGATGCCCTCATACGACACTGTCCGGAAAGACTGCTGCGAATCCGACACCGTCAGATGACTTTGAACCATCAGTGTATACTGCGATTGCATGGGAATGAGAATGGAAGTGATCTAGAAAAAAAGAGCGAGAAGCCGCCGTAGGTAGTTGGGCTTTCGCGCAAGGTAGAGGAATAGAACAGACATGGACAGCAGGAACTTCCCAAGGGGGTAGGGGAAAGGGAGATGTCACATGAACGTATAAAAGTGGTAGTTGAAGGAAAGACAAGAGTGAATGTAGACGAAGAGAAAAGGGACGAAGTAAACATGGGCAATGGACAAATAAAGAGCGCCTACTAACATCTGTGACAATCCTATACATGGAAGGATTGCGGAGGTCATGGGAGCGAACATAATAGCGAATGAAATGTGCATCACGACGATCAGACAAGGATGGAATGTTCGCTTCTACATAGAGGCTCTCAACCGGGGAAGAACGAAATGCACCAAGGCATAAACGCAATCCCTGGTGATGAATGGGATTAAGGCTGGAAAGAGTAGCAGGGGAGGCCGCCGAATATATCTGGTCACCATAATCGAGTTTCGATAAAATTAAGGCTGAATGCAGGCGGAGGAGAGTGCTACGATCAGCCCCCCACTAAAGATGTGCGAGGGTTTTTAGGAGGTTCAGCCGGCTATGACAAGTTGCCTTCAGAGAGTTAATGTGAGGTTTCCAGGACAATCGACGGTCAAACAGGAGGCCGAGAAACCTGACTATCACATTCTGGGATACGTGAGCCATATAGGTACAATGGATGATCAGAGACCACTGAACGTCTAGTAAACGTAATTTGATGAGTTTTGCCACTAGAAAATTTAAACCCGTGAGTGGTGGCCCAATCGGAAACTCGGTTGATGGCATGCTGGAGGGAAACTGCAATGAGGTGACAGTCAGCACCCGCACAAGCTATAGCAAAGTCATCCACATAAAGCGATGACCAAATGTTGGATGGGAGAACTGATGCCAGATTATTTATTGCAAGGAGAAAGAGTGTTGTGCTCAGAACACAACCCTGGGGGACACCTTAAGCTTGGACAAAGTCCGGGGAAAGCTCATTACTAACCCGGACACGGAAATGTCTTTCAGTTAAGAAAGCCTTAAGGAAAAATGGTAGATTGCCTCGGAGGCTTAAGGAGTGGGCCTGGGTCAAGATATTATACTTCCAAGTTGTGTCATAAGCCTTCTCAAGATCGAAAAAGATGGCGATAACCGAGTGGTTATTGGCAAAGGCATTACGAATATACGTATCCAAGCACAGTAAGGGGTCAATGGCAGAACTGCCCTTAAGAAAGCCCTATTGACTAGTGGAGAGACTACTGTGCGTCTCAAATACCACATCAAACGTCTATTAACTAGACGTTCCATCACCTTGCAAACTGCACTGGTAAGAGCGATGGGACGGTAGTGGGAGATATCATGTCCTGTAGTACCCGGTTTGCGAAAAGGGAGAATAATAGCAGACTTCCACAGTTGGGGAATAACTCCTTGTGACCATATAAGATTAAAGAGTCATAAGAGGACAGTAAGAGCAGACTCATGTAAATGCTGTAACATACGAATATGTATGCCGTCTGGCCCAGCTGCCGATGATCGGCAAGCAGAGAGTGTTGCCTCCAGTTCTTGAAGGGTAAAAGGCACATTATAAGATTCTTCTCTGAGAGAAGAAAAATCTAAGGACTTTAACTCGCGGGCAGACTTAGAAGAAAGGAACGAGGGGCATAGATGGAGCCCCTGAGAAATGCGGACCAGATGATTACCAATTTCAGTGGCAACGGCAAGAGGGTGTGCTATATCGACACCGGCAACCTGAAGAACAGGAGCCGGGTCGGGGGAGAATTTACCACTCAATTTCCGCACTTTCTTCCAGACTGCATTCATTGAGGAAGCCGAAGTGACCATAGAAAATAACAAAAAAAGGCACAATACCATGACTGGAACAATACACACACAACCCGCACATATAAAAGAGAGGAGCTTACGACGACGTTTCGGCCCGACTTGGACCATTTACAAAGTCACACTAACACACAGAGACGGTGGAAGGGGTATTTATAGGCAGGAAGACAGGGGAGGGTACAAGAGAGTGGGGTAATAATGGAGTAAGTAGTGGAAGTGGTAGTAGTAGTAATAGTAGTAGTGGAGACAGTCATATTCTAGGAAAGGAGCACTGCAATGAGGCTAGCGGCCCGCAAGGGTGGGACGAGAACACAGAGGGAGGAAAGGCGAATAAAATGAAGGACAAACACAAGGCAAAAGAAAAGAAAGGAAAACCCATAGGAGAAAAAAGGGGAAGGAATCAGGTTAAGTCACGGGTGTTCTGAAGTTTAAAGCATTTAACAATGTAATGAGAGAGGAAAGCATCAACAGAGACAAAGCCAGGGCTAAGATTCATACAGGGAAAGTTGTGTATAAGGGAGGATTCAACCAGGCGGCGACTATGAAAGTTGGACGTAGGGTAGACAGTTTTAGCAGAAGACCAATCAATAGGATGACTGTGATCTCTGACATGACAGAAAAGAGCATTATTAGTGTCGGCGAGCCTAACACTATTTTTGTGCTCCTCGAGTCTGTCAGAAAGAGATCGGCCAGTTTCTACGAAGTACTGAAGAGGACAGGAGGAGCAAGAAATAGAGTAGACACCAGGAGAATCTGTGGAGGGAGGGGAGGTATGAACTAGATTAGTGCGAAGTGTTAGTCTGACGAAAGGTAAGTTTGATGTCTAAGGAACGGAGAGAGTTGCTGAGATTAGAGAGACCAGAGATGTAGGGAAGGCAGAGGACTGGAAAGTTCTCAGGAGTAGAGGGTTTAGGGGAGAAGAAAGTCCGTTTGGCACGAGAGAAAGCAGAGTCTATGAAATGGGAAGGGTAGCCCATGCGGGAAAATGAATTATGAAGAGTGGAAATTTCTGCTTCAAGAAACTGAGGATCACAGATGCGGAGAGCACGGAGAAAGAGGGAGATAAGAACACTCTTCTTGACAGAGGAGGCATGATAAGAGAAGTAATGAATGTACATGCCACTGTGCATAGGCTTGCGGTACACGGAGAAGGCAAAACCTGAAACTGGCCTTCTCAGAGAGAAGGCCAATGAAGGGTTACTTCATCTCCCTATACCTACTAATGTCTTTCTTGATCTTATCCGTCTTTGTGTGGACTCTATCTCCTTTTCCTTTCAAGGTAAATATTATTCTCAAACCTTTGGTGTCGCTATGGGCTCTCCTCTATCTCTTGTTCTTGTTAATCTTTACATGGAATACTTCGAGACTGTCCTTCTTCCCACTATTGATGTACGTCCTTCACTCTGGCTCCGCTATGTAGATGACATCTTTGCTCTTTGGCCTCATGGCTCAAACCATTTCTTGATGCTCTTAATAATCTTGCCCCTTCCATTAAGTTTAAAGCTGATTGGGAATCTAATTCTTTGCTTCCTTTCCTTGATGTTCATGTCCACCGCTCAGTTTCAGGTTTTGCCTTCTCCTCTTCAGTACTTCGGAGAAACTAGCCGATCTCTTTCTGACAGACTCGAGGAGCACAAAAATAGTGTTAGGCTTGCCGACACTAATAATGCTCTTTTCTGTCATGTCAGAGATCACAGTCATCCTATTGATTGGTCTTCTGCTAAAACTGTCTACCCTACGTCTAACTTTCATAGTCGCCGCCTGGTTGAATCCTCCCTTATACACAACTTTCCCTGTATGAATCTTAGCCCTGGCTTTGTCTCTGTTGATGCTTTCCTCTCTCATTACATTGTTAAATGCTCTAAACTTCAGAACACCCGTGACTTTACCTGATTCCTTCCCCTTTTTTCTCCTATGGGGTTTCCTTTCTTTCTTTTCTTTTGCCTTGTATTTGTCCTTCATTTTATTCGCCTTTCCTCCCTCTGTGTTCTCGTCCCACCCTTGCGGGCCGTTAGCCTCATTGCAGTGCTCCTTTCCTAGAATATGACTGTCTCCACTACTACTATTACTACTACTACCACTTCCACTACTTACTCCATTATTACCCCACTCTTGTACCCTCCCCTGTGTGCCTGCCTATAAATACCCCTTCCACCGTCTCTGTGTGTTAGTGTGACTTTGTAAATGGTCCAAGTCAGGCTGAAACGTCGTCGTAAGCTCCTCTCTTTTATGTGCGCGGGTTGTGTGTGTGTATTGACCATAGAAACTTAATCTCGCCAGCAAGTGCGTTTATCGTCACGTATGACACGGTGAGCAATTGCTCTCTTCTGCTTAAAAGCAAGGAATCTCTCTGTGGTTCTGTTATACCAATACCTGCCCCACGCAGCGCGTTTCAAACGTACTGCCCGAGCACAAGCAGGAGACCACCAAGGCATGCACTTCTGAGAATGCTTGCCCGAGGTTTGGGGGATAGAATGTGAAGATGCTGTGAAGACGGAGGACGAAAAGAGATGAAAAACATCATCAATGGAGGACGAGGAAGGAACCTCATGAAAACCAGGAATATGTGCGTAAAGGTCCTATTTTGCACGGTCGAATTGCCAGCGTGGGCTACGAGGAGGTGAAGAATACGAAGGGGACCTAAGGATGATTGGGAAATGATCGCTATCATATAAGTCCGGGAGGACAGACCAGGTGAAGTCAAGGACAGTTGATGAAGAGCAGATGGAAAGATCGATGCAGGAGAAAGAATGAGTAGGAGTACCCGTATTTAAAACATGGAGGGGGAGAGAAGCAAGAAATGCCTCCAACTGAATGCCACGGGAGTCACAGTGCGACCCTCCCCAAAGGAAATGGTGTGCGTTAAAATCGCCAAGTAATAGAAGAGGTGGCGGTAAGGAAGAAACCAGAAAATCAACATCTGGGATAGACAATGCTCGCGAAGGGGAGAGATATAAAGAACAGTGTATACCACTTATTCAAGTGGATACGGGCTGCGGTGTAATGTAAAGAAGAATGAACATAGAGCTGACGGTATGGAACACCAGTGCATATAAGAAGAGCACTTTCGTTAAAGGTTCCATCGGAAAAAAGATCCGATGAATATAACAAATCATAGCCTGAAAAGGGCCAGATAACAGAGGATTGCAATTTGGGTTCTTGCAAACAGACACCAACAGGGAAAACTGGAGAGCAACACCTGAAGCTCACCGGTTACCTCTGGGCCTCGGAT
>WNWK01044145.1:0-15213 GCA_009830355.1 Cherax destructor | reverse complement strand
AATAGTCGGTCAGCTGGGTATCCATGGTTTTCCAGTTCTTGACAGCATCTTAAACCCTCGTGTTTAGGATGTTATTTGGTCTGTATGGCTGGCTATGACTGATTGGAGGGTCTTTCCATAATCACTGTTTTTGCAGAGGCGTAGATACGCGGGTCCCCCAAACTGCCAATATCCCAAACCCTTTTAAAAAAGTACAGGCATTGTATTTTTATTTCCCAGGACTCAAGTCCAGCAACCTTTTATCCTCAAAAATATTACCCGCTCACACTCCAACAGCTCGTCAGGCCCCAAAAAACTATTCATTCCATTCCTCTTATCTAACATGTCCCCACGCTTGCTGGAAGTCCAACCCCTCACCCCCAAAACCCCCCTTTTTTACCCCCTCCCTCCAACCTACCTCTTTCTTCCTTCCCCTACAGATTTATATTTTCCCCAAGTCATTCACTCTGTTCCATTCTCTCTAAATGCCCAAACCCCCTCAACAACCCCTCTTCACAGCTGCAATTAAAGATAAATTTTTTGGGCAACTGCCCAGAGAAGAGATAAGGTATTTAACACCATAAGCACCTTCACATGATTCCTGTGTTACAACAGATTCATCCAACACAAACAAACTACTACTACTTTAACAAATGGCTGATCCCACCGGGGGGTGGCCCAAAAAGAAAAACGAAAGTTTCTTTTTTTAACTTTAGTAATGTTACGGGAAAAAGGGGGTTACACCCCTAGCCCCCCGGCATGTTAGTCGCCTTACCCTCATGGTTTACGGAGGAAAAATTTCTTTTCCCACTTCCCTATGGAGATAAGAGGAAATAAATAAGAACAAGAACTAGTAAGAAAATAGAAGAAAATCCAGAAGGGTGTGTATATATATATGCTTGTACATGCATGTGTAGTGTGACCTACGTGTAAGTAGAAGTAGCAAGATGTACCTGAAATCTTGCATGTTTATGAGACAGAAAAAAGACACCAGCAATTTTACCATCATGTAAAACAATTACAGGCTTTCATTTTACACTCATTTGGCAGGATGGTAGTACTTCCCTGGGCGGTTGCTGCCTACCAACCTACGATGCTAAAAAACCACCTTCTCACCCAAACCTAAATGCTCAATATCAAACATTCCCAACAAAGTAGAATAATCACTTAAGTGTAAAAAACTTACTAATCACTTAAATGTAAAAACCTGTTATGACTAATACATACTAAGCTAACTGTTTCCATAACATTTACATTATAATGACCACATAAACTGTAACTGCATTGCAATTAATTGTTCTAAATGTTATCTCACTCAATTAGTTGCATTGTTACAATTAATTGATATGTCCAACTTATATTCAAACTTTATAACTTAGATACACAATTATACTTATTTTATAAATTATCAACCATAACTTTTTACCATGTAGCCTACAATTAAGTAGTCCTAAGAATGCCCGCAATGCACAGCATATTAGGGGCTTTTGGCATGTACATCTCATCTATAACTATGTATCTTGTCTACCCAACCATGTATCACTGTACCATGTCTCAATAAAGTATTATTATTATTATTACCTAGGACATACACAATGTACTATTATCCACAGTACTGGACCATTAGAGAGCATAGGTGTTAGCAAAGGTTGCTGTAAATCCACTGTAATAATAGCAACACACTTGTTATTGTCTATACTGGGTAAGTTTTAAGCAGGGTAAGACAGCTTTTAATTTTTCTCCTGCAATATCTTTTCCAAGATCAATCACCTTAACAGATGTTATCATTTTTGTAGTAGAGACCATAAAGTTCCATGTTTTTTTCTGGTCACAAATATTACAGGCTCAAAACCAATAAGAACATAACAAGCATATACAAAAATGAGAGGAAAAATCTTGACCTGAAGTGAAGGAGGACCTTCTGCAGGGTGAGCGGTGATGTGGGAAACAGTCATGAGACGAGTGTTCTGTATAGTGGCCAAGTAATCCTCCAGGTGATGGCTGATGCTGCAAAACAACAAAGGAATTAACTTTCAGAATTTTGAGAGGGCTCCCAGAACATTCAGCCCCACTCCCCCAAGAAAAACAGTAAATTAAAGTTATACAAATTCTAAGATAGGTATAAAGTATAAATTAAGCTATATCATATTACATAAATTTTAGCAACAATGTTAGACAAGGTTGTTTGGTTAGTTTTAATGCAAAATTAAAAATTAGCATATCAAAAAACTGGAAAATTATTGAAAAGTAATCACTAACCAAGGTACTGTACTGCACTTTCTTAACATTTGCGAGGGATGCATTCCTACAAGAAGCTTAAGGAAGAAGAATTTGAGCATCTGGAGCTTATATTTTAACCCTTAAACTGTCCAAACGTAGATCTACGTTTACTCGTGTACTGCTCCGAATATTTTGATAAAAAAATAAATTGTTCTTTTTGTTTAAAATGAAGAGTGCATTTTGTTTGTCATTCCCAAATTTTGTAATACTGCACACACTGAGTGCACAGACCCATTCTCTAATCTCTAGGCAACTCAGGCTTATCGTGGCAAGGTTAAAAGCATTTGAAAAAAAACGTAGATCTACGTTCGGAGCAGTACGCGAGTAAACGTATATCTACGTGTGGACAGTTTAAGGGTTAAGGGAAAAAAAGGGAAATGCATTGAGTCATCACTGCCCAGTACCCAGACACAATACACATTAGTTTAGGTGAGGGGATGTAACTGCATGTGTGAGTCACAGATGTAGGAACCAACCTCATGAAAAGCCACATACAGTGGACCCCCGAGTTACGAACACCCTGGAAATCGTACAATTATGTAAGTATAATATTGTAAGTGCTTTTGTAAGTGTATTTTTGGGGGTCTGAAATGGACTAACCTACTTGACATTATTTCTTAAGGGAGTAAATTCGTTTGGTAATGGCACTTGAGCAGGCTTCTGGAATGAATTTTGTTCGTTACTCGGGGGTCCACTGTAATTCTATATGAGTTGTGACCTCATGAACCCTGCAGGCCATCCCTGACCAGTCAGGCTGTGGTGCTGCTAGCAACAATGGTCAGCAGAACACAAAACAACTCACTGACTGGCAAAATCGTGACTGAAACACTGTCGGATATCATAGGAAGCTAAATGAAGTACAGTGGTACCCCGAGTTTCGAACTTTCTTCGTTTCAGAAGGCTGTTCAAGTGCTGTTACCGAACGAATTTGTTCCCATAAGGAATAATATAAATTAGATTAGTCCAATTCAGACCCCCAAAAATACACTTACAAAAGCACTTACAATAATACACTTACATAATAGGTCGAGTTGGGAGCAGTCCGAAACTCAGGGTACCACTGTACTGTACTAAAGTTTCTACATGCATATTGCTGTTTAGTCAAAATTCTTCTAAAGAAATATGGTAGAATATACAGAGTACACAATACCTGGATAGAGACCATAATCAAAGGTTCATCTAGGTTCCCTCTAGCTTAGGGTGAGGCAGTGTTCATGCAGTTACCTATCCTGCTACTAGCTAGAGAAAGCAATGCTTAACCAGAGCAACATGCATATGGTAGTGGCAGAAATATATCAGCTCATGGATCACCAGAAAGTACATTTCCTTTCCTTCTTTTAAGGAAAATAGTTAACCAGATTTATGTAAATTTTTCATATGCAAATTTTTTATTTTGCATTAAAGATAATATAGCATTTCAAATGCTTAATTTAGCTAACCTATCTAAGAATTTACAAACTTTGGTTGTCCCTCAAACTACAGTCACTGGAACATAGGTGAGAAAAATACTACCTTGAAATTACTTTTTACAAGAGTGGAAGGATTGACAGATAATGCTAAATACCCCTAATGAAAAGCAGGGTGCAATACCCACCCATCAACTATTAGGGAAAATTCACAACAGACCTCTAAATTTCTCCAGCAAGGAACTTGACAAATTCCTGCAGGTCATCCCTGACCAGTCAGGCTGTGGTGCTGCTAGCAACAATAGCCTGACTGATCAGGCCATCAATCAGGAGGCCTGAATCTGTGATTCGGCAGCAGTAACAGGAAAATAACAGGAAGGTAAACTGTTTTCCTTGAGAAGTGACTGAGTGAATCCTCAGGTGTCCTCAGCTCAATATTCAATATTTAGTAAATACTAATTATTCTTAATTAAACAATCCCTTTAAAAGAAATGTCTTATTGATGGTAAAGAGGTTTTGATCCAATGATTTGGAGCTATCTTATCATCAAAACTATATTTACCCTCCACCTCTTCCATTTCCCAGGAGCTGAAATGACTCTTAAGGATTTAACATTTCTTTATGAATATAACTATAATGCAATACAACAAATGATATAACTACTGTATAAAATGTATACGTACTCACCTGATCAGTTTATTGGCAAGGGCACGAACGTGCTCAATGACATCTCTGCAGGATGCACTGAAGTGTGTTAGTGCTGCTGGAGACCAGGTCACTACCCGCTGACCCGCTGCCAACACACGATCAGCACCGGATAATTCAGCACTCAGAAGTTCCCTCTAATATAAATAAGAATTACCAGACACTAACTTGAATTAGCATCTAGCATAGGAGCTAAATGCATGCTTCATTATAATGAATGATGAGCCATGACATTGATCATATTAATAAATATGCAGACTGATACACTATACTACACAATATTTTACTTATACAGTTCAGTTTACATGCCAAGAGCTGCTATCCCACCTCTGGTCAATTTAAAGGCAGCTCCCACTGAAGGAAGACCACCACCCATTACACTGATGTGATCTACATCAGTTGACTAATACCCATATACAGTGGTACCCCGAGTTTCGTACTTTATTCGTTCCAGAAGGCTGTTCGAGTGCCGTTACCGAACGAATTTGTTCCCATAAGGAATAATGTAAATTAGATTAGTCCATTTCAGACCCCCAAAAATACATTTACAAAAGCATTTACAATAATACACTTACATAATTGTTCGAGTTGGGAGCAGTACGAAACTCGGGGTACCACTGTACTTATTTGTTGCTAGATGAACAAGAACAGCAAGTGTAAGGAAATTTATCCATACATCTTGCCCACCCAGAAATCAAATCAAAGTAGTCTGTTGTGATTCAAACGTCCTACCACTGAGCTACCTAAAAATTGTTTAGATCAAGCCAGAATCCTAATATTCAGAGAGGTTGTTTCTTACTAGAAGTTACATACCATCATCATAAAAACTCTTCTTAGAATTTGCTATAAAAAAATTACACAAAACAAATAAAAGCTATACTAACTTGTATTGGGCTCAGTTGGTCAAGCACAGAATGATAGTCTTTCAGTGTCAGGTGAAGGCCCATAGCAGCAGTTTGGAGAGTTTGATAATGGAGAGTGAGATGAGATGCCAATTCTGGGGGACGGATTCCTGCCTGTAGCAGCTGGCCTGACTCCCACACCACCGACTGTAGTTCTCCTGGAAGCTGAACCCGCCATCCCCAACTCCTGCCATGGAAATTTTGGAATTATCAAACTTAGAAGCTTAAACATTGTGAGAAGAGTAAAATATAATAATCCAGTTGTAACACATGTAAGAAACTTTGCTCAACACCTCAGGCTTATATGTTCAGCAAATACAAGTCATATGCAGAACCACTAGGCCACTGCACTACAAAACAAACACAAACACACAGATAAGCGACATGAGAGAGAGAGAGAGAGAGAGAAGAGACGAGAGACAGAGAGGGCTAGGTGGATTGCATTTTTTTATTGAAAGATGTTTCATACTACTGTATCCCCTAAGAGGGTGGGCCAAAACTTGAGATTCAAGGATCTTAGGAAGTATTTATTCAGGAGAGTGCAGATAGTGAGTACACACACACAATGAATTGATAGGGTAGATGAGGAACAGGGACAGGCTGTTTAAGAGACAGGAAACAGATACTAAGGGCACAATTAAAGACAGATGAGCCACAGGGATATCAGTGAATCTCAAGGTGGTCAGGAAGTGGAATGACCTGAACAAAGAAGTGGTGGAGGCAAGATCCATACATAGTTTTAAGAGCAGGGTTTTAAGAACAGGTATGATAGGGCATCTGATGCTAGGAGTGAATTTGGCAAGTGGCAAGTTGAGAGGTTGGGCCAGGAGCTAGGACTAGACCCCTGCAACCACATATAGGTGAGTGTGCACACATACACTGAGAATATAGCATATAAATAACCACAGGGTGAAAAAACTAGTAGTAACATCACTCTACCACAGTGATTTTTATCCCGTGCAAGGACTGGTGTGACCAGCAACTTGGGGATCTGCTGGGTGACTCTCTGGCCCCACTCCAGCACCATCTGCTCTCTGGCTCTCTCCACTTCCTTCTGGACCTCCTCAACCTCAGCTCCAACCTCCACCCACAACTCTCCGCCTGCACCTGAACCCTGGAAGAAAAACATCTTTCAGTGAAACATTCCATGGATCTTGTAGAGTGAGGTTCATGCTTTTATTTTGTTTAAATCATTGTGCTTATTAGAGCACCATCACTGTAATGAAGTGTCATTTGAATTACCTATAATCAACTACATTTATGCTATTGTGTAGCAGGACACTGTTGTCACTGGATACACTCAACTACTTAATGCAAGATAATGTGATATTTCCCTGTCTGTAAAATACATCACTTGTTTTTGTGCTGCAAAGTGAGAGAAAAGAAAACCCCTGATTGTTACCTGGTACTGTGAGTAGAGAACTTTGAGCGTGGTCCAAGCTGCCAGGCGTTTTGTCAGGTAAGTACCCATCCATCGAACTCTCCCTGACAACGGTGCCTGAGTACCGGGTCTCTCTACCTGCTGTTGGGCCTGTAAGTTACAGTATATTCACAGTAAATAGGGAATAAAATTTGGAACATTTCTGAGTCCATCCTGGACCATTAACAAGTTGTGAGTGATAATGGTCTAGGTTTGCACATTGTAAAGACTAAGGGTGTCCCATGTTTTGTGATAAATGTATTCCAAGTACATGACACAGAAAGCACAATTGCAAAAAGTGAAATAACAGTGGCCCATAATAATAAAAAAGCTTTCATAATTGAGGTGATGTAGGTAACAGCTAGGAACCCTACCCTAACCTTGTAAAACCCTGTGTAAAAAAAAAATTGGTATTTGCTCTAAGACTTTAAATTCTACATTTATTGACTAATGTAAGTTTGCCACACATGTACCAAAAGGTAATATACAAACAAATTGAATTTGGTCCAAAAACAACTTGGAAAAAATGAAATCTAAAATTTAATCGTAATTCGTATATAATTCTTCTTTCAACAAACCGACCGTATCCCACCGAGGCAGGGTGACCCAAAAAGAAAAACAATAGTTTCTCTTTTTAACTTTAGTAATGTATACAGGAGAAGGGGTTACTAGCCCCTTGCTCCCAGGATTTTAGTCGCCTCTTACGACACGCATGGCTTACGGAGGAAGAATTCTGTTTCACTTCCCCATGGAGATAAGAGGAAATAAACAAGAACAAGAACTAGTAAGAAAATAGAAGAAAACCCAGAGGGGTGTGTGTATATATATGCTTGTACATGCATGTGTAGTGTGACCTAAGTGTAAGTAGAAGTAGCAAGACATACCTGAAATCTTGCATGTTTATGAGACAGAAAAAATACACCAGCAATCCTACCATCATGTAAAACAATTACAGGAGGCCCTCCACATTCGCGAGGGTTAGGGAATCAAGAACCTTGCGAATCTTGAAAATTTGCCAATGTTTGGTAGGGAAATATGTACTGTAATGAATTACTGGTAGAAATGCAGTCACCACATAAAAGTGAATTTGCATCAAACAAAACATCAAATTTAAGAAGCAAAAGCATTATTTGTGAAGCTAACATTAACATTAACACTGGCCAGTTTCCCCTAAAGGGATTCAGGGAAAACTGGTTAACTGGACTTGAGTCCTGGTGGTGGAAATGGCAATTCCTGCACTCTGAAGGAGGGATTGGGATGTTTCAGCCAGAGGATCACATGAACTGTGATGTCAGCACACTTCTCGCAAGACAGTGACTGAATGAGTGATGATGAATTAGTTTCCTTATTTGGATCACCATACTTTGAGGTTAAAAAAAAACTACTAAAAACAACAAAAGTTTTGGTTAATCTAGCCATGAATCCGACCTGAAAATCTGCTCTGATGCCCTTGACTTCAGCAGCGAAGGCAGAGAGAAGGTCTGGAAGGCGAGAGATGAGCATCTGCCTGAATTTATCTCTGCATGGCTCCTTCTGTAACACTCCTGCCACTGCTGTTACTAGCTCGGAGGTCCTGAGAAGTGACACACTGTGCTATACATGGCTATGTGGTAGAATATTCCAACAAGTATGTGAATAAGACAATATGAGGTTTATGGCATTTCATTGACAAGACTTCAACAAGTCATTGAAATGCCATAACAGGGATACTGTCTTATTCACATACATGGCTATATCTATATCCAGTATACGTATCTATACCCAGTACAACCTATGTAATAAAAATTTAAGCTGCTGGAAGAATTACAATTTCAATTAATAACATCATCTTGCCTCAGCATGAATTTCACACACTGCCCCTCTTATCTGTGTAATTATTCAAGTGTATGATAAAAAGCTGCAGAAAGTATAATAGTGGCTTATCTTTGTCAACTGGAATGTAACAGTCACATTACTCCATTCTCCTAGCAGGTAAAGTAATAATAATGTTAAATATGTTGAACAATGCTTCTTCTTTTGGTAGAAATGTGATTAGTGATAAAAAGTGCAGTATATATATGTAATTTTAAGGAATTTAACATCACGAAAATTTAAGTACCAGTAACTATTGGACTTTGTTTTCTGTAAAAGCTTCACTGACAAATTGTGAAGTAAATTTTTTTTTATTACCAGGAGCCATTAGTTTAAGAGAAAGATGAAAGCAAAATAGAGCATAAACATCACACACAATCAGCTACTGGCTTACATTCTGTCGTTGAAGCTCTCTGTAATGGCACTGGAGACTGCTTGCTCCCACTTCTGAACGGCCAACTGGAAATCCTCTTTCTGCCTCACCCAACGATCCTGGTTCCTTGTTGAGAAGATGTTGAAGTCGTAGGCTGTGAGGACCCGCAGCACCTGCGACGTGACGCTTTTGAGATGGTCAGGGTCTTGAACACGGATCAGCGCTGACCACTCTCCAGAGAACCCTACCTGTGCCTCCAGAAGCACCTGAAAAACATACAACACAAATAAAGGTAAACATAGAGAATGACGACATGACGATCTGTTGGAGTGTGAGCAGGGTAACATTTTGTGAAGGGATTCAGGGAAACCAGTTAATTGATTTAATTGGACTTGAGTCCTGGAAATGGGAAGTACAATGCCTGCACTTTAAAGGAGGGGTCTGGGATAGCGACAGCTGGGAGGGACAATTCTCAGCTGTCGTATCTGAGCTCCTCTGCAAAGACAGTGATTATGTATGAGTGTGGTGAAAGTCTTGAATGATGATGAAAGTATTTTCTTTTTGGGGATTTTCTTTCTTTTTGGGTCACCCTGCCTCAGTGGGAGACGGCCGACTTGTTGAAAAAAAAAAAAATAGAGAATACAAGTGTGATGTCAGGCACTTGCTGGGCCAGTCAGAAGACAACTATTAACCTCTAAACTTAATGATCTTAGTGCAGTCTAAAAGCTTTTAGCATAACAAGCTTTCGACTTCTAAACAGTAATAATTTCTATATTATTTGATAAATATGATTGAATTGTAGAGTCCTGAGTAACACTCATCTGGATAGCACTGTTAGTGTGTCTGGATAGCACTGTTTCAATAAAACACCACTGAGATATTCTACTTGACTCCAAAGTACACAGGACCACTGTTATAGCAAATCATAAATTCTGGAAAAAAATATGCATCTATGTACTTTGCAAGCCAAATCATGTCTGAATATGTCACAGGATATTGGACCTCTATTATACATGCAATTTTATTTTTTATTATTTAGCAGATGCATTATTATCATGCACTAATACAGTAGGCAAATTCCTCCTTGGTAAACACAAATCAGACACTCTCTACTGGACCACCATGGTACTAAAACAACATAAAATATTGTGTCAAGTGATTCAACTAATTGTCCAAATACATGTGAATCAAGCTGATATGATCATTTCATTGCACCTTGGAATTTTATTGCAAAACTCGCAATCTTTACAATTAGGTAAACTTGATTGGTCATCAAGCATATTATTTGTGTGTAACAAATCCCAGCATGCCTGGTATTTACCAGAAGTGGGTTATAAGCATACAAAATGCTCGAGAGTCAGTCAAGTTTGCTCAATTGTAATAGTGGTGTCCCTGGCTTCATGTAGTTGCTGTGTTCAAGCCCATGGCCACTTAATTAATCTCAATCAGATATCAACAATTGATTCTTCATTATAGTACAGTGGACCCTCGGTTTTCGTTCACCTCCAAACTCGAACAATTATGTAAGTGTATTTTCGTAAGTGCTTTTGTAAGTGTATTTTTGGGGGTCTGAATCGACTAATCTAATTTACATTTGTCCTTATGGGAACAAATTCGTTCGGTAACGGCACTCAAACAGCATTCTGGAAAGAATTTTCAACGAAAACCGAGGGTCCACTGTACTCTTATTTTACCATTCATTAGTATAGTACACAATAAACAATTAGTATATACAAGGAATGAAGGCCACATGACAGACCTTCATAATGTCACTAAGGTCACTACACACTGCTCGGAGGCTGGTGATGGTTGGGAGAACTTTCTTAGGGTCGAAGTCCTGCCGCCCATCCCTCTGACGCTTAGCTGCAATAACTCCAGTGTTAATTGGGAACAAATAATAAATAAATCCATATACTATACAATACCTCTAGAATTCAATTACCCAATTAAAATATTAGATGAACACATTCTAAGTACAAACATTACAGTATACACAGTAAAAAGAAGATATAAATTACCTAAAGGAATTTTTTACAAAGTTAAAAGCCTGATGCCTTTTATTTGAATCCATCATGTTTACAATTTATGTTTAATGTTTATGAATTATAAAATATTTTCACCATTCATTTTTCCCACCAAAATTTTGCCAGGTTGGAGCACACATCAATTTAAATAAATCTTGAGAAGTTTTAGATTTGCTCCCAGGCTCTGAGGACAGCAAATAGAAAAAATGGAAACTAGTAGACTCAATGGGGATATGGTCACAATGAGCTGCTCAAAAATACAGACAACATGAATACACTGTTTGAAATAGGTGAGACCAACACTAACACACACAACACTAAATACAGTACCTTAATGTGCCAAAGATATTTTCATCAGCATATTTCACCTTTGTTCTCCATGGGGAAGTGGAACAGAATTCTTCCTCTGTAAGCTGGGAGCAAAGGGCCAGTAACCCCTTCTCCTGTACAAATTACTAAATTTAAAAAGAGAAACTTTCGTTTTTCTTTTTGGGCCACCCTGCCTCCGTGGGATACAGCCAATTTGTTGAAAGAAGATTTCACCCTTGCATATTCTTTTCTTCCTAATCTTCTCACTTCTCTTTTTTCATCTGTTCTTTGCTTCCCATAGTTTTTCCATGCTCTTGTGCTTCTCTTTTTTTGCTTCTCTGCATCTCTGGTTGAACCAAGGCTCTCTTGTGCTTCCCAGCACTTCCGAACTATGTACTCCATCATCTCATCCACTGACTTTCCCTCCAGTTCCCTTTCCATTGCACTGCATGCAAGAATTCTCTCATTCTTGCAAAGTTCCCTCTTCTAAAGTCTAGCTTCTTGCACCCTCCACTTGCCAATCTTCCCTCTACATTGAGTTCCATAAGGTACTCGAAGTTTGGTATTTCATAGTTGTTGGCCCTTAGTATCCTAGTGTTTACTTGTGGTAAACACTAGATCCAACATTCCTGGCACATCTCTCTTTCTTTTGTCATACCCTTAACATGCTGGCACAAAGTTTTCCCTGACCATGTCCATCAGTTTAGCCCTCCATGTTTCCAGTGCCCCATGTGGGTCCCAGTTCATCCAATCTATTTCTTTATGGTTGAAATCCCCCATGATAAGTAACTGTGCCTTGTTCTTGTTGTCTTCATTTTCCTACCATGGTCTCCTATTGTAATGTGACAGGTTGAGTATCACTGCTATTACTACTTTAGGTCCCTCATTATTGAATGAACCCACAATGAAGTCGTGTATCTCTAGTCTGTTTATCACTCTCACTTCTTCAAAACTCCACTGATTTCTGATCAGGAGCCACTCCTCTGCCTTCCCTATTTCCTCTGCCTTTACTTATCACTTGGTATCCAACTGAATAAATGGCATCTGATAACATGTCAGTTTTGTCTCTGTGACGGCTACGATGTCCGGATTTACCTCAGCTTTTCGCTCCCATTTGTGTTGGTATACCACACATCTTCTGGGATTGTGGCCAGGGGTAGGGTAGCAGACAGGAAAGAGAGCAGGGAGGTGGAGGATGGATGAGGGGTTAGTGTTAGTGTTGCTGGGAAAGTGAGGGAGACCCAGAGTTGGGCCAGCTGGCAAAGGGGTTAGGTTGGGTTTCGAGAAGTTCAGTGAGTTTGTGTGCTCACCTTTCTTGGCCCCATGTCTGCTGTCCTACTCTGTGCTTGACAGATCTTCACATACTCCCTCTGGTATTTTTTCTCCATCACTGTTGTGTCCCAATCTAAACAAACACAATGTGTGTGTGTGTACTCACCTATTTCTCACCTATCTGTGGTTGCAGGGGTCGAGACTCAGCTCCTGGCCCTGCCTTTTCACTGATCGCTACTAGGTCCCCTCTCTCCCTGCTCCATAAGCTTTATCATACCTCGTCTTAAAACTATGTATGGTTCCTGCCTCCACTACATCACTTGCCAGACTATTCCACTTCCTGACAACTCTATGACTGAAGAAATACTTCCAAACATCCCTTTGACTCATCTGAGTCTTCAACTTCCAATTGTGCCCCCTTAATTCTGTGTCCCCTCTCTGGAACATTCTGTCACTATCTACCTTGTCAATTCCCCGCAGTATTTTGTATGTTGTTATCATGTCTCCTCTAACCCTCCTGTCCTCCAGTGCTGTCAGGCCGATTTTCCTTAACTTTTCGTCGTAGGATATTCCCCTTAGCTCTGGAACTAACCTTGTCGCAAAACTTTGCAGTGTGTGTATGCATGTGTACTCACCTAATTGTACTCACCTAATTGTACTCACCTAATTGTGGTTGCAGGGGTCGAGACTCAGCTCCTGGCCTCTTCGCTGTCCGCTACTGGGTCTCTGCTCTCCCTGCTCCATGAGCTTTATCATACCTCGTCTTAAAACTATGTATGGTTCCTGCCTCCACTATATCTTTCTCTAGACTATTCCACTTCCTGACTACTCTGTGGCTGAAGAAATGCTTCCTAACATCCCTTTGACTCATCTGAGTCTTCAGCTTCCAGTTGTGTCCCCTTGTTTCTGTGTTCCCTCTCTGGAACATCCTGTCACTGTCTACCTTGTCGATTCCCCGCAGTATTTTGTATGTCGTTATCATGTCTCCTCTGACCCTTCTTTCCTCCAGTGTTGTTAGTCCTATTTCCCTCAATCTTTCCTCATAGGACAGACCCCTGAGTTGTGGAACTAACCTTGTCGCAAACCTTTGCACTTTCTCTAGTTTCTTTACGTGCACTATGGTATTAGGGGGCACCCCCTCAACTACCTAAAGTCGTACCTTAGCAACAGAAGTCAGTACGTGAACACAAATGGAGAGAACTCTTCCACACAACAAATTACAGTCGGTGTCCCTCAAGGTAGTGTCCTGGGGCCACTCCTATTCCTCATTTACATAAATGACCTACCGAATGCATCACAACTACTCAAACCCATTTTGTTTGCAGATGACACAACATATGTCTTCTCTCACCCAAATCCAGTCGTACTAGCCAACACAGTTAATGCCGAATTACAGAAAATATCAACATGGATGATGACAAATAAGCTTACTCTCAATACAGACAAGACCTACTACATTCAGTTTGGAAACAAAGCTACAAATGTTCCATAACATAACGCTAAATGGTTCACCCATCACAAGGCTCACAGAGGGAAAATTCCTAGGAATCCACCTTGACAGTAGTCTTAAATTCCAAACACACATACAACAAATTTCCAAGAAAATCTCAAGGACAGTAGGTATATTATCTAAGATACGCTATTATGTGCCTCAACCAGCTCTCATTGTACTATATCATTCTCTTATCTACCCTTATCTCACCTATGGAATCTGTGCATGGGGCTCAACAACATTAAATCACCTTAGACCACTCATAACCCAGCAAAAGGCTGCAGTCAGGATGATAACAAATTCCCACTCTAGACAGCATACTCCACCTATATTCAGAACCTTAAAACTACTCACCATAAAAAATATTCATACCTATTCATGTGCCTTCTACATACATAAAACTCTACATGCTAATATTAACCCTGCGCTCAGAATTCTCCTCAACAACTTTAATCGGTCCCACGAACATGACACAAGACACAGATCACTATTTGACATACCCCGAGTCCATACTAACCAATGTAAAAATTCTATGCACATAAAGGGCCCCAAAATCTGGAATTCATTACCAGTAAATATCAAGTTAACCTTGTCGGAAAATCAATTCAAGACTCTTCTCAAAAATCACCTACTCACCCTATACTAAATACTCATACTGTAACAAACTTCCAAACCCAATATTATTTTACTTAAGAAGATCTCAATTTGATATGTTCATCCTCCTTAACACTTTTTGCAATCTCATATCATCATATTGTCATTTAAAATCTTATAGTATCATCATTTTCTTAATTTGAAATAAAATATATACCTAGATGAAACTCTAAGAACTATTTCTAGTATTGTTATTATACTAGTATAGCATCAACATACTGTAATTTGAAATAAATTCTACAACTAGATTAAACACAACCAATTTCTCTTGTATTGTCTCTTAATAGTATGTATAACCATATTATAATTTAAATAATACAGAACTAGAATAAACTCAATCAATTTCTTTAGCATTAAGTACTTAGTGAATAAGTCTCTAGAATAAACTGCCCCTAATGCCATGGCATGCCAGTGGCTCTCCTTGCATTACAGTTTTATAATTGTTTTATATTTGTAACTACCAATAACATTGTACACTTGTAACATGCATTGAAATAAAAAATTATTATTATTATTATTATTGACCAGGTGTGGGTTCCAGA
The DNA here is from genome assembly GCA_009830355.1 of Cherax destructor. Lineage (NCBI taxonomy): Eukaryota > Metazoa > Arthropoda > Malacostraca > Decapoda > Parastacidae > Cherax > Cherax destructor. The sequence goes on along the minus strand of WNWK01044145.1, from coordinate 4 downwards.
CTGG
>WNWK01044144.1:10000-15213 GCA_009830355.1 Cherax destructor | reverse complement strand
TATATAAATCCTGTTAAGTCGTCGGAACGGGGTATAAAAAAACTTTCCTGTTAAGTCCTCGGGAAGTCGATAAAATATAACATCTGTTAAGTCGCGGAACGCGTAAAATATAAACCCTGTTAAGCCCGGGGGGAAGGTTAAATAAAAATTTTTAAGTCCGTCGGGAAGCCGATATAACATATAACACCCTGTTAAGTCCGTCGGGAAGTGGGTATAACATATAACATCCTGTTAAGCCCGTCGGGAACGTCGATATAACATATAACATCCTGTTAAGTCCGTCGGAAGTCGATATAAACTATAACATCCTGTTAAGTCGTCGGAACGTCGATATAACATATAACATCCTGTTAAGTCCGTCGTGAACGTCGATATAACATATAACATCCTGTTAAGTCCGTCGTGAACGTCGGTATAACATATAACATCCTGTTAAGTCCGTCGGGAACGTCGATATAACATATAACATCCTGTTAAGTCCGTCGTGAACGTCGGTATAACATATAACATCCTGTTAAGTCCGTCGAGAACGTCGATATAACATATAACATCCTGTTAAGTCCGTCGTGAACGTCGATATAACATATAACATCCTGTTAAGTCCGTCGGAACGTCGATATAACATATAACATCCTGTTAAGTCCGTCGTGAACGTCGATATAACATATAACATCCTGTTAAGTCCGTCGTGAATGTCGATATAACATATAACATCCTGTTAAGTCCGTCGTGAACGTCGATATAACATATAACATCCTGTTAAGTCCGTCGGGAACGTCGATATAACATATAACATCCTGTTAAGTCCGTCGTGAACGTCGATATAACATATAACATCCTGTTAAGTCCGTCGTGAACGTCGATATAACATATAACATCCTGTTAAGTCCGTCGAGAACGTCGATATAACATATAACATCCTGTTAAGTCCGTCGTGAACGTCGATATAACATATAACATCCTGTTAAGTCCGTCGTGAACGTCGATATAACATATAACATCCTGTTAAGTCCGTCGGGAACGTCGATATAACATATAACATCCTGTTAAGTCCGTCGGGAACGTCGATATAACATATAACATCCTGTTAAGTCCGTCGGGAACGTCGATATAACATATAACATCCTGTTAAGTCCGTCGGGAACGTCGATATAACATATAACATCCTGTTAAGTCCGTCGGGAATGTCGATATAACATATAACATCCTGTTAAGTCCGTCGTGAACGTCGATATAACATATAACATCCTGTTAAGTCCGTCGTGAACGTCGATATAACATATAACATCCTGTTAAGTCCGTCGAGAACGTCGATATAACATATAACATCCTGTTAAGTCCGTCGTGAACGTCGATATAACATATAACATCCTGTTAAGTCCGTCGTGAATGTCGATATAACATATAACATCCTGTTAAGTCCGTCGTGAATGTCGATATAACATATAACATCCTGTTAAGTCCGTCGTGAACGTCGATATAACATATAACATCCTGTTAAGTCCGTCGTGAACGTCGGTATAACATATAACATCCTGTTAAGTCCGTCGTGAATGTCGATATAACATATAACATCCTGTTAAGTCCGTCGGGAACGTCGGTATATAACATGTTAGTTCTGCCATGACCGTCGATATAACCCGCCCAGCTACTACTGCATACACGTATTGTGATGTTAGAGGTGCTGCAGGTGGTGTTCTGCAGGTGGTGTTCTGCAGGTGGTGTTCTGCAGGTGGTGTGCTGCAGGTGGTGTGCTGCAGGTGGTGTTCTGCAGGTGGTGTGCTGCAGGTGGTGTGCTGCAGGTGGTGTGCTGCAGGTGGTGTGCTGCAGGTGGTGTGCTGCAGGTGGTGTGCTGCAGGTGGTGTGCTGCAGGTGGTGTGCTGCAGGTGGTTCATTTGGGTATGGGTGCACATGTGCGATCATCCTAGAATAACCCAAAAGAGGCAGAGACCTATTGAGGTCCTAATCCATCTAGGTACAGCGGTACAAGGTACACATAGTTGATTGCAACATGGTGATTGCAGATAGTTTAGTGGTTTAAGTAAGTAAAGTAAAGTAAATTATATTTCATTGCAGATTACATAGGTATTGGTAGTTACAATATAAACTGAGTGCAAGGAGAGCCACTGACATGCCATGGCATTAGGGGCAGCTTAATCTAGTAACTTAAAGACTATGTACATAATAATAGAGAAATTTATTGAGTTTATTCTAGTTAAAATTTGTTTTCAAATTACAATATGATGATATTATACTGTTAAAATTATTATATGATGATATTAGATTGTTACAGGTGTTTAGATTCTCAAATGGTAATATGAAATTGAGATTATCTTAAGGAAATTAACATTGAGCATTTTTTACATTAACTTATAGTATGAGTATTTACTTTTGAGTGAGTAGGGGGTAACATAATAGTAACATATTATTAAAAATTGAAATTATTTTATAGGAAAGTAATAATGAGCATTTTTCAAAGTAGTTTATAGTATGATTATTTAGTTTTGGGTGATTAGGTGGTTTTTGAGTTGAGTCTTAAATTGATTTTCAGACAAGGTTATCTTAATATTTACTGGTAATGAATTCCAGATTCTGGGGCCCTTCATGTGCATATAATTTTTACATAGGTTGTTATGAACTCGGGGTATATCAAAAAGTGATCTGTGTCTTGTGTTGTGGTCATGGGTCCTATTAAAGTTGGTGAGGAGAATTTTGAGCGGAGGGTTTATATTAGAGTGTAAAGTTTTATATATGTAGTAGGCACAAGAATAAGTATGAATGTTCTTTACAGTGAGTAGTTTTAGACTTTTGAATATTGGTGGAGTATGCTGTCTAGAGTGGGAATTTGTTACATTCTGACTGCAGCCTTTTGTTGTGTTATGAGTGGTCTAAAGTGATTTAATGTTGTTGATCCCCATGCACAGATTCCATAGGTGAGATAAGGATAGATAAGTGAATGATATAGTGCAAGGAGAGCCGATTGTGGTACATAATAGCGTATCTTTAATAGTATGCCTACTGTCTTTGATATTTTCTTGGAAATTTGTTGTATGTGTGTTTGGAATTTAAGACTACTGTCAAGGTGGATTCCTAGGAATTTTCCCTCTTTGAGTCTTGTGATGGGTGAACCATTTAGCATTATGTTAAGTGGGACATTTGCGGCTTTGTTTCCAAACTGTATGAAGTAGGTCTTGTCAGTATTGAGAGTAAGCTTGTTAGTCGTCATCCATGTTGATATTTTCTGTAATTCGGCATTAACAGTGTTGGCCAGTATAACTGGATTTGGGTGAGAGAAGACATATGTTGTGTCATCTGCAAATAAAATGGGTTTGAGTAGTTTTGATGCATTCGGTAGGTCATTTATGTAAATGAGGAATAGGAGTGGCCCCAGGACACTTCCTTGAGGGACTCCGACTGAATTAGGTTCTTAGTAATATTATAATGATAATGATAGCAGAGGATGATAGTAATGATAAAAAAATCAGGAATTGCCTGATTATTATAAGAAAGAAAAGCCTGAACAGGAGAATTCACATAGGCATATTAATTGACACTGAGAGTATTTCCTGAATATTCTAGAAGGTTCTGGGACATCGGGTATTACCGGTGGACAAAATGAGGACATTTATTCCCTCTGTTTCATTAGTTAGAAGTTTGTTCACATTAGCTACATTCTGTATGTAAATGATCCACTATTGTAATACCTGGAGAGAGTTTCGAGGGTCAATGCCCCCGCGGCCCGGTCTGTTTCCAGGCCTCATGGGGATCAGGGCCTGATCAACCAGGCTGTTACTGTTGGCCACATGTAAACAGATGAACGAACCACAGCCGGGCTGGTCAGATACTGACTTTAGGTGCCTGTCCAAAGCCTTCTAGAAGACAGCCAGGGGTCTATTAGCAGTCCCCCTTATGTATGCTGAGAGGCAGTTGAACAGTCTTGGGCCCCTGACACTTATTATGTTGTCTCTTATCGTGCTAGTGGCACCCCTGCTTCTCGTCTGCCGAGTCTTTTGCTTTCATAGGGAGTGATTTTCATGTGAAAATTTGGTACTAATCCCTATAAGATTTTTCAAGTGTATATTATTATGTATATCTCCTGCCTGCGCTCCAGGGAGTACAGGTCGAGAAACTTCAAATGTTCCCAGTAATTTAGGTGTTTTATCGCACTTAAGTGAGCCGTGAAGGTTCTCTTTACATTTTAAAGGTCATCAATTTCACCTGCCTTAAAAGGTGCTGTTAGTGTGCAGCAATATTGCCTAGATAGATCAAGCAACCTGAAGAGTGTCATCATGGGCTTGACATACCTAGTTTTGAAGGTTCTCATTATCCATCCTCTCATTTTTCTGGCAGATGCGATTGATACAATTCTGTAATCTTTCGGAGTGAGATCCTCTGACATTATTACGCACAGGTCTTTTACATTAGTTTTTCGCTCTATTGTGTGGTTGGAATTTGTTTTATACTCCGATATAGTTTTAATTTCCTCATGTTTTCCATATCGGAGTAAATTAAATTTCTCATCATTGAACTTCATACTGTTTTCTGAGGCTCATTTAAAGATTTGGTTGATGTCCGCCTGGAGACTTGCAGTGTCTTCAATGGAAAACACTGTCATGTAAATTCGGGTATCATCTGCAAAGGAAGACACGGTGCTGTGGCTTACATCCCTGTCTTTGTCAGATATGAGGATGAAGAACAGGATGGGAGCGAGTACTGTGCCTTGTGGAACAGAGCTTTTCACTGTAGCCGCCTCAGACTTTACTCTGTTTACTACTATTCTTTGTGTTCTATTTGTTAGGAAATTATAGATCCATCTGCCAACTATTTTTTGTTATTACACCATGGTCACACTTGGCAAAGGCTTTTGCAAAGTCTGTGTATACTGTGTATACATCTGCATTTCGTTTGTCTTCTAGAGTATCCAAGACCTTGTCATAGTGGTGTAGTAGTTGGGACAGACAGGAACGACCTGCTCTAAAGCCATGTTGCCCTGAGTTGTGTAACTGATGGGTATCTAGATGGGTTGTGATCTTGCTTCTTAGAACCCTTTCAAAGATTTTTATATATATATATATATATATATATATATATATATATATATATATATATATATATATATATATATATATATATTATATATATATATATATATATATATATATATATATATACATGTATATATATGTCGTGCCGATTAGGTAAAACTGGTCAAT
>WNWK01044144.1:0-5000 GCA_009830355.1 Cherax destructor | reverse complement strand
CCTGCCTCGCTCACACATCATGAGTCGTGAGAGCTACCTGCCACGACCACACATCATGAGTCGTGAGAGCTACCTGCCTCGCTCACACACCATGAGTCGTGAGAGCTACCTGCCACGACCACACACCATGAGTCGTGAGAGCTACCTGCCACGACCACACATCATGAGTCCTGAGAGCTACCTGCCACGACCACACACCATGAGTCGTGAGAGCTACCTGCCACGACCACACATCATGAGTCGTGAGAGCTACCTGCCACTACCACACATCATGAGTCGTGAGAGCTACCTGCCACGACCACACATCATGAGTCGTGAGAGCTACCTGCCTCGCTCACACATCATGAGTCGTGAGAGCTACCTGCCTCGCTCACACATCATGAGTCGTAGAGCTACCTGCCACGACCACACATCATGAGTCGTAAGAGCTACCTGCCACGACCACACACCATGAGTCGTGAGAGCTACCTGCCACGACCACACATCATGAGTCCTGAGAGCTACCTGCCACGACCACACACCATGAGTCGTGAGAGCTACCTGCAACGACCACACATCATGAGTCGTGAGAGCTACCTGCCACGACCACACATCATGAGTCGAGAGCTACCTTCCACGACCACACACCATGAGTCGTAGAGCTACCTGCCACGACCACACACCATGAGTCGAGAGTTACCTGCCACGACCACACATCATGAGTCGTGAGAGCTACCTGCCACGACCACACACCATGAGTCGTGAGAGCTACCTGCCACGACCACACATCATGAGTCGTGAGAGCTACCTGCCACGACCACACATCATGAGTCGTGAGAGCTACCTGCCACGACCACACATCATGAGTCGTGAGAGCTACCTGCCACGACCATGTATATATCAGCTTCACTTCACGAAATTAATTTATGTATTTTATTTTCATTATTTGCTGCCGTCAGGAAAATTTCATGTTTGATTTACATTTATATAATTATTTTTTTGCATATTTTCAATAAAATTGTTAATTTCTTCTGTTATAATTTACGTTTAAATATTTTCTTTTCTTAAGGTCGAATGGTCCTTTTATATACAATATGGGTCTGAAAGGGCTGTTATACCTTCACATTGTCCCTGTCCACTTTCTCACTTCCTCTCAGTATTTTATGTTATCATGTTCCCACTATCTCTCCTGTCCTCCAATGTCATCAGCTTGATTTTCCTTAACCTCTTCTCATAGGTCTGTACTTTTGTTGCAAACCTTTGCATTTTTTCTATTTTCATGATGTGCTTGACCAGATGTGGGTTCCATACTGGTGCTGCATACTAAAATATGGGCCTGTCATACACGGTTTACAGGGTTCTGAGCGATTCCTTATTGAGATGTCGGAATGCTGTTCTTAAGTTTGCTATGCGCCCGTATGCTGCAGCAGTTATTTGGTTGATGTGCGCCTCAGGAGATGTGCCCGGTGTTATACTCACCCCAAGATTCTTTTCCTTCAGTGAGGTTTGTAGTCTCTGGCCCCTAGACTGTACTCCGTCTGCGGTCTTCTTTGCCCTTCCCCAATCTTCATGACTTTGCTCTTAGTGGGGTTGAACTCCAGAAGCAAGTTTCTGGATCAGGCTTGCAGCCTGTCCAGATCCCTTTGTAGTTCTGCCTGGTCCTCGTCCGATTGAATTCTTCTCATCAACTTGACATCATCTTCAAACAGGGACACTTCTGAGTCTATTCCTTCAATACCAGAAACAGCAACGGTCCTAGGACTGACCCCTATGGAACCCCGCTCGTCACAGGCGCCCACTCTGACATCTCGCCACGTACCATGACTCGCTGTTGTCTTCTCGACAGTTATTCCCTGATCCATTGCAGTGCCTTCCCTGATATCCCTGCCTGATCCTCCAGCTTATGCACTAATCTCTTGTGTGGATCTGTGTCAAACGCCTTCTAACAGTCCAAGAAAATGCAATCTACCCACCCCTCTCTCTCTCTCTTGTATTACTGCTGTCACCCTGTCATTGAACTCCAGTAGGTTTGTGACACAGGATTTCCCGTCCCTGAAAACGTTCTGGTTGTCGTTGATAAGCTCATTCCTTTCTAGCTGCTCCACCACTCTTCTCCTGATAATTTTCTCCATTACTTTGCATACTATATATGTCAGTGACACTGGTATGTAGTTTAGTGCTTCATGTCTCCTTTTTTAAAAATTGGGACTACATTTGCTGTCTTCCATACCTCAGGTAGTCGCCCTGTTCCGATAGATGTGTTGAAGATTGTTGATAGTGGTACACATAGCGCCTCTGTTCCCTCTCTCAGGACCCATGGAAAGATGGTATCCGGCCCCATCGCCTTTGAGGTATCTAGCTCGCTTAACACCCTCTTCACTTCTTCCTCGGTTGAATGTATTGTGTCCAACACTTGATGATGTACCCCACCTCTCCGTCTTTCTGGATTCCCTTCTGTCTCCTCTGTGAACACTTCTTTGAATCTCATGTTGAGTTCCTCACATACTTCACGATCGTTTCTTGTGGTCTCCCCTCCTTCCTTCCTCAGCCTGATTACCTGGTCCTTGACTGTTGTTTTCCTCCTGATGTGGCTGTACAACAGCTTCGGGTCAGATTTGGCTTTCACTGCAATGTCATTTTCGTATTGTCGTTGGGGCTCCGTTCTTATCTGTGCATATTCATTTCTGGTTCTACGACTGCTCTCCTTATTCTCCTGGGTTCTTTGATTTCTATACTTCTTCCATTCTCTGGCACACTTGGTTTAGGCCTCTCTACACCTTTGAGTGAACCAAAGGCTCATCCTGGCATTCTCGTTATTTCTGTTACCCTTAGATACAAACCTCTCCTCAGCTTCTTTGTATATTGTTGTCACATATTCCATCATCTCATATACTGACTTCCCTGCCAGTGCTCTCTCCCACTGAACCTCGTGCAGAAAACTCTTCATGCCTGTGTAGTCCTCTCTCTTGTAGTTTGGCTTTATTCGTCCTGCCCTTCCTGCTTCCCTCTCCACTTGTAACTCTACTATATATTCGAAGCTCAGAACCACGTGGTCCCTGGCCCTGAGGGGTCTTTCATATGTGATGTTCTCAATATCTGCACTACTCAAGGTGAATACTAGGTCCAGTCTTGCTTTTTCATCCTCTCCTCTCTCTCTTTGGTAGTGTCCCTTACGTGTTGGTACATGAGGTTTTCCAGTACCACCTCCATCATCTTAGCCCTCCACGTTTCTGGGCCCACATGTGGCTCGAGGTTCTCCCAGTCAATTTTTTGGTGATTGAAGTCACCCACAATCAGTAGCTTTGCCCTGCTCGCATGAACCTTTCTGGCAGCTTCAGCCAGTGTGTCAACCACGCTCTGTTACTATCATCATATTCTTGCCTTGACCTCCTGCTGTTCAGTGGTGGGTTATACATCACTGCAATTATCAACATGGAACCTCCAGACTGAAGTGTTCCTATTATGTAGTCTCTTGCTTCTCCTCTGTCTTCTCTCTCCAGCTCACCAAAATCCCATCGGTTTTTGATCAGCAGTACCACTCCTCCACCCCCTCTGTTCCTTCTGTCTTTCCTCTCACTCAATCAGGGCTCCACTATGCCCAGCCCTTCTAGGGCAGGGTAGGTGCCAAAGCTAGAGTTTGCTACCATCTGCAGCTCGCAAGACTGCTCTTCCCGTCAGCCTCCCTGTGGCGGGGAAGATGGCAGACTAGAGAGGCCTAGCTTCTCCCTACGAGCCCCGAGTGGGTGGGGAACGGCGCTAGGCCTGGGGACAATTTGTCCCAGACGATGAGGGGTACTTGTACCTCCTCCCATGGGAGACATAGGTCTCAGACACTCCCACGAGAGGGAGCCAAAGCCGGGTCACCATCTGGAAAAGACCTGGGCCGGGGGTGTTCCGGCGAATCCACACCCCCTGTCTTTCCTCAGGATCTGATATCCCATTGGAAAGAGGGCATACGTTATCATTCCTGTGAGCTTGGTTTCGGTGAGAGCTATGATGTCCGGTGAAGCCTCTTTGATTCTCTCATGCCTTCAGTTTCATCTCCAACACTGTGCTCTGGAGGGTCTGTGGGGTTATGGGATCTGGCAGTGTGCTGTGGGATTCTACAGCAGTGTGGGGTGGGGGTTGTTAGTGTGACTTTTAGTTTGTGTTGGGATAGGGTGTTTGGATGTGGTGTGTGTGTGTGTGTACTCACTTAATTATACTCACCTAGTTGTGGTTGCAGGGGTCGAGTCACAGCTCCTGGCCCCACCTCTTCACTGGCCACTTTTCGGTCACTCTTCCCTCTCCATGAGCTTTATCATACCTCTTCTTAAAGCTATGTATGGATCCTGCCTCCACTACATCACTTCCAAGACTATTCCACTACGTGACAACTCTGTAACTGAAGAAATACTTCCTAACTTCCCTGTGATGCATCTGAGTCTTCGACTTCCAACTGTGTCCCCTTGTTGCTGTGTCCCATCTCTGGAACATCCTGTCTCTTTCCACTTGTCGATTCCTTTCAGTATTTTATACGTCGTTATCACATCCCCCCTATCTCTCCTGTCTTCCAGTGTCGTCAGATCGATTTCCCTTAACCTCTCCTCGTAGGACATACCTCTTAGCTCCTAGACTAGTCTTGTTGCAAACCTTTGCACTTTCTCTAGTTTTCTTACATGATTTGGTTACGTGAAGCTTCCAAACTGAAGCTGCATACTCCAAAATGGGCCTGACGTATATGGTGTACAGAGTCTTGAACGATTCCTTACTGAGGTATCAGAACGCTATTCTTAGGTTTGACAGACGTCCGTATGCTGCAGCAGTTATTTGACTGATGTGCGCTTCTGGAGATGTGCTCGGTAATATACTAACCCCAAGAACTTTTTCCTTGAGTGAGGTTTGCAGTCTTTGGCCACCTAGACTATACTCTGTCTGCGGTCTTCTTTGCCCTTCCCCGATATTCATGACTTTGCATTTGGCGGGGTTAAATTCAAGGAGCCAATTGCTGGACCAGGCTTGTATCCTGCCTAGGTCTCTTT
>WNWK01044143.1:0-15215 GCA_009830355.1 Cherax destructor | reverse complement strand
GGCAGTCTTAACCCTATTCTTGGTTAGGGGTATTCAGTAATTTTTATGCATATATGTTTTATGTAAAATTTTTTAGTTCACAATTTATGGGATATATACCTGTGGTCTGTTTTTTTTTGTTTCGGGGTTTTTTTTATCAGAGTTTTTTTTTAATGGTTATTTTCGACACCACAATGGGGTCTCAAAAAGAATTTTCTTTGTATATTGTCACTATATAATTTTAAAGTTTTGTATAGTTTGAAAAGTTTTTGTTTGTACCTGTATGTTTTTAAAAATAAAAAAAAAAAACGCAGTTTAATATTACGATGTTCCGCCCAAAGTTTTTCGTCAAAAACCCCTTTTTTTTTGGATTTCCCGGGTGAATATATATTATTTTTGGCTGATTTGGGATAGACTTGGATTTTTTTCAGAAAAAAGTAAGTTAATTTAGGCCAGACACGTAAGACAATTTCATATAAGACAACCCCAAAAAAATGAAACAAAAAATGTATTTCCACCCTTTACCGAAAAAAATATCACAAAAAAGGACGGGAAAGACGCAATACAAAGACTGTCCTAGCATGAGCCAGTTGGGGAACACAACTAAAAAACCCAAAGAATGAAGCTACAGAGAGGGGAGAGTGATATTTTTTATAGTTAAATTCGATACCTACAAATGTAAGCTGACCCTCATTTAGTATTCACACTTTTGAGTTAACTGGCTGATTTAATTTTTAAGGATATAACACTGTTTTCTACTGTTTTTTAAAAATTGGGCTTTAAAATAATAATATATTACAATGGAAAAAAGTCATTTTGATTTTTTGGGGGTTATCCGGAAATTTACACAAATGTTATTTTTTAAATAATTATTCAGATGAAACCTTATAAAAAAGTTTGGGGACCGGAAATATGGGTTTAAGGGGTGAGTAGACAGAGAAGACGGTCAATTAGGTCCAGTTCACGTACTGAACGCGACTCATATGAGTGATAGTGTCCAGTAAATGTTCACTTGCAGCTAAACTGAGTAACATTGAAATACAAAATAATAACAAATAAAAAAAATGAAGAAACTTTCAGTAAACAAAGACAATGAACACATCAGTTTCAAAAACTAAGTGATAATGGGAGAGGAAAAGGGGGAAATATATTTTTGTTTTTTTGCTGAACATTGTTCATTTCGAGTAGTTGACCATTTAAGTTAACTCTGCAAAGAACATTTTGCTTACAGTTCTGAATTTAAAAACTTTTTAAGCTCAGGACTAGGATTTAGCAGATCCATAATAATCGTCCTTATACTGACGCGATTTTTAGCTCTGTTTCACCTAAATTAACCTTTTTTTAGGTTTCTGATCAGCAGATGCTTATCAACACTAATCTTCAAGTATTTAATTCTCTGTCTTTTCTTAAATTTTTGTAACCATCTTAGTGAATATTCTGAATATTCATAAGATAAGATTATTTATTTCTCTGTAAAATTTACAATGTGTTTTACATTTAGAAGACAATAATTACAATGATGGGTTAGCATGCCTAGCATGCCTGGACATGCTTAGATGCCTGGACATGCCTGGGCATGCTAGGCATTTCGAAGACTTAATACTAGTTTTAATCTATATTACAAATTACACATGAATACAAATTTCAAATGATTAAATAGATTTACAATAGTGAGGTAGTTTAGAATATTTAGATTGTAAAATTAGTAATAAGAATGGTTTCGTCTTGGCATGTTAATAGTTTCTATTAAAGCTCCAATATTGGAGTATATCAGGCAAACTTAAGACTAGTTTGATATTTATTAGACAATAGCTATATTCGGTTTTTATGTTTACTGTCCTTTGGGTCAGTGTTGGTGTAGATGAGGAGGATGTATGTGTGTGTGTCGTGAATCGGTGGTTTTCATGTGTTTAGGTGATGGTGGGGTGTTAGTGAGATAAGATGTTTTTTTGATGATGGCGTTGAAATGGTGGCTGAGTCTGCAGTTCTGGAGTTTTCAGGCAGGGAGTTCCAGATTTTAGGCCCTTTAATGTACATTGAACGTTTGTATAGATTTCCGGACACGGAGAATGTCATAGAGATTTTTGATTTGTTGTCCTATGGTCCTGTCACAACTATCAGAAAGCGTTTAAGTTCAGGGTTAATATGAATTTGGGGTTCTGAAATGTAGGTTGCACAGTAGTAAGTGTGGATGTTCTGAACAGTGAGTAAATTTAGGTCTTTGAAGAGTGGGGGTGTTGCCTGGGATGGATGAGGTGATAATTTTACTGGGCTTTTTGTTGAGTTAATATTGGTTTTAGGTGGGTTGTTCTGTTGATACCCAAGCACATATGGCAAGGTGAGGTAGGGATAGATGATGAATAGTATAGGTGAGTAGGGCTGATTTGGGGCAGTAACGTATCTTAGAAGGATCCCAACCGTTTTGGATACTTTTTTGCTATGTGTTATTGGGGGGCTGAAATTCAGGTTGTCTCCCCGGTGTAGGCCCAGGAATTTGCTCTCATTGTGTTTAAATAGGAGTGTTGTCCATCATTATGTCAGTTGTGCAACTCCTGTTCTGTTACCAAACATAATGTAAAGGTTTTGTCAGTGTTAATGTAAGTTTGTTGGTCTCATCCAGGTTGATATATTTAGTAGCTCTTCATTAACAATGGTGTTGATTGAGGCAAGATTTGGGGGGATGACATAAGTCGTATCACAAAGAGAATTGGTTTCAGGTGTTGGGATACGTTGGGAAGATCATTGAGTATAGGAGGAAGGAGGGCAGGTAGTCCCAAAATCAAGTGGTCGGTAGATGAAGTTGTTCTTTAATGTTGACATATTGATACCTGTTAGTAAGATAAGATTTGAAATACATAGAGCGGGCCTTATATCGAATGCAAGTTTTTGGAGTAGGATGCCGTGGTCACTGTACAAAAGCTTTCCTTATGTCAATAAAGAGTCCTAACGGATATTCTTTGTTTTCAATGCTGTGTAAATAGGTCCACATTTTTACAATTCATGTTTGTGCTTTTGTTTTTTTTTAAAGCCAAATTGGTAGGGTTATATGTTTTGTACAGTAATAAATGAATATAATCTCTTTGCACGAGTTTCTCAAAAATTTTGGAAAAACGAAGTTCGAGATTGTCCTGTAGTTATTTACATCTGTGGGGTCACCACATTTGAGAATTGGGTAACCCTTGCTGTCTTGAGGGGGGCCGGAAAATCTAGTTTCTAGTGAATTGTTAAAAAGTAATGAAAAGGCAAAGGACATGAGCCGTTCCTTGTAAAAGTGATGGGACTTGAGACAGATTCCCTGATTTATTCTTAATGACTTTATAAATCATGGTGACTTCAGTGGGCTCGTGGTGCAAGATAGAAGGAGGTTGGGAAATTTCCGTCTAAGTAATCACTTGCTTGGGCATTGGTACCCGGATTTTACTAGATTTGATCCTATGGTTAGAAAAAGTTATTTAACTTGTTAGCTGTATCAATAGGCTGTAGTTGTGTTTCATTTGGTTTAGTCGACAATATCCCTAGTTTTTTTCAGTTTGTGGGTCCCCGAATCTGAGAGAGTGCTTTCCAGGTCTTTTTTATATCTTCCTGTTTCTGTGAATCTGCTGGAATAGTACAATTGCTTCCTTTCTTATTAGTTTGGTTAGAAATGATGCATAGTGTTTAATAGTATTTTGTGTAGTGTAGTGTCTGATATGTGGAAGATGGCTAATGTAATTCCTATTTTTAAAGCAGGGGACAAGTCACTACCGTCAAATTACCGCCCAATAAGCCTGACCTCAATTGTAGGCAAATTACTAGAGTCAATTATAGCTGATATTATTAGAAGCCATCTAGATAACCATAATTTGATTAATGATACTCAGCATGGATTCACGAGGGGCCGTTCCTGCCTATCTAATTTATTAACCTTCTTCAGTAAAGCTTTTGAGGCTGTTGATCACGATAAAGAATTCGATATTGTTTATTTAGACTTTAGTAAGGCTTTTGATAGAGTACCGCACCAGAGACTGTTAAAGAAAGTGGCAGCTCATGGCATTGGGGGAAAAGTGCTGTCATGGATCGAGTCATGGCTCACCAATAGGAAGCAGAGAGTGTGCATAAATGGGGTTAAATCCGAATGGGGACTTGTAACAAGTGGTGTTCCACAGGGATCAGTCTTAGGCCCATTGTTATTTATAATATATATCAATGACCTTGACGAGGGAATTACTAGTGATATGAGCAAATTCGCCGACGACACGAAGATAGGTAGGATAATTGATTCAAACATAGATGTCATAGAACTTCAGGAAGATTTAGACAAACTTAATTCGTGGTCAGAAAAGTGGCAGATGCAGTTCAATGTAGATAAATGCAAGGTTCTGAAGCTCGGAGTGTCCATAACCCAAGCACTTATAAGTTAAATAACGTAGAACTTAGCCATACAGATTGCGAGAAGGACTTGGGGGTGATGGTAAGCAGCAACCTTAATCCAAGACAGCAATGCCTAAGCGTACGTAATAAGGCAAATAGATTACTGGGATTTATATCAAGAAGTGTTAGCAACAGAAGTCCAGAGGTTATATTACAGCTTTATACATCATTAGTAAGGCCTCACCTAGATTACACAGCTCAGTTCTGGTCTCCATATTACAGAATGGACATAAATTCGTTAGAAAACATTCAGCGTAGAATGACTAAATTATTACATAGCATTAGTAATCTTCCTTACGAAGAAAGATTGAAGACCCTTAAATTACATTCACTTGTAAGACGTAAGAACATAAGAACATAAGAACATAAGAAAGGAGGAACACTGCAGCAGGCCTGTTGGCCCATACTAGGCAGGTCCTTCACATTCCATCCCACCAACAGAACACTTGTTCAACCCAACTTTCAATGCTACCCAAGAAATAAGATTTGATAATTTTATTTACTCATGTGCAATTCCCACTCAAATCCAACCCCTCTCACTCATGAATTTATCCAACCTAAATTTAAAACTACCCAAGGTCCTAGCTTCAATAACCCTACTAGGCAGACTGTTCCACTCATCAACTACCCTATTTTCAAACCAATACTTTCCTATATCCTTTCTAAATCTAAACTTATCTAACTTGAATCCATTATTGCGGGTTCTCTCTTGGAGAGATACCCTCAAGACCTTATTTATATCCCCTTTGTTAATACCCATTTTCCACTTGTATACCTCGATCATGTCTCCCTCATTCTACGTCTTACAAGTGAATGTAATTTAAGGGTCTTCAATCTTTCTTCGTAAGTAAGATTTCTAATGCTATGTATTAATTTAGTCATTCTACGCTGAATGTTTTCTAACAAATTTATGTCCATTCTGTAATATGGAGACCAGAACTGAGCTGCGTAATCTAGGTGAGGCCTTACTAATGATGTATAAAGCTGTAATATAACCTCTGGACTTCTGTTGCTAACACTTCTTGATATAAATCCCAGTAATCTATTTGCCTTATTACGTACGCTTAGGCATTGCTGTCTTGGTTTAAGGTTGCTGCTTACCATCACCCCCAAGTCCTTCTCGCAATCTGTATGGCTAAGTTCTACGTTATTTAACTTATAAGTGCTTGGGTTATGGACACTCCCGAGCTTTAGAACTTTGCATTTATCTACATTGAACTGCATCTGCCATTTTTCTGACCAGGAATTGAGTTTGTCTAAATCCTCCTGTAGTTCACTGACATCTACGTCTGAATCGATTATCCTACCTATCTTCGTGTCATCAGCGAATTTGCTCATATCACTAGAAATTCCCTCGTCAAGGTCATTTATATATATTATAAACAACAACGGGCCCAAAACCGATCCCTGTGGAACGCCACTTGTTACAGATCCCCACTCAGATTTAACCCCATTAATGCACACCCTCTGCTTCCTATTGGTGAGCCATGACTCGATCCATGAAAACACTTTTCCCCCAATGCCATGAGCAGCCACTTTCTTTAACAGTCTCTGATGTGGTACTCTATCAAAAGCCTTACTAAAATCCAAATAAACAATATCGAATTCTTTATCATGATCAACTGCCTCAAAAGCCTTACTGAAAAAGTTAATAAATTAGTTAGGCAGGAACGGCCCCTGGTGAATCCATGTTGAGTATCATTAATCAAATTATGCCTATCGAGATGGCTTCTTATGTTATCAGCTATAATCGACTCTAATAATTTGCCTACAATTGATGTTAGACTTATTGGGCGGTAATTTGATGGTAACGACTTGTCCCCTGCTTTAAAAATAGGAATTACATTAGCCATCTTCCACATATCAGACACTACACCTGTTTGAAGAGATAGGTTAAAAATGTTAGTTAAGGGTTCACAGAGTTCAATTTTGCATTCCTTAAGAACCCTTGAAAAAGCTCATCAGGGCCTGGCGATTTATTTTGCTTCAAACGGTCTATCTGTTTGATAACTATTTCGCTAGTGACTGTGATACTACATAATTTATCTTCTTCAGGCCTACTAAAATACCTAATTCTTGGGATATTATTAGTGTCTTCATGAGTGAAAACCGAGAGAAAATAATTATTAAAAATAGAGCACATTTCATTATCTTTGTCAGTAAGATACCCATAATTATTTTTAAGGGGACCTATCTTATCTCTAACTTTTGTTCTATACACCTGGAAAAACTTTTGGGTTAGTTTTCGAATCCCTAGCAACTTTAATTTCGTAGTCCCGCTTAGCTTTTCTTATCCCCTTTTTAACGTCCCTCTTAATGTCAATATACTGATTCATAAGATGACCCTCACCTCTTTTGATACGCCTATAAATTCCTTTCTTCTGCCCTAAAAGATATTTGAGCCCGTTATTCATCCATTTTGGGTCATTTCTATTCGATCTAATTTCTTTATATGGGATAAATGTTCTTTGGGCAGCATGTATAGTGTTCAGAAAACTGTCATATTGATAGCTCTCTTCATTACCCCAGTCCACAGATGATAAGTGTTCTCTAAGTCCATTGTAATCTGCTAAGCGAAAATCTGGGACCGTTACTGAGTTATTCCTACTATGAAACTTCCATTCAATGCCAAAGGTAATTGATTTGTGGTCGCTTGCGCCGAGTTCCTCTGTAATTTCTAAATTATTAACAAGGGTTTCCTTGTTTGCCAGAACTAAGTCAAGCAGATTATTTCCTTGTAGGTTCTGTCACAAACTGCTTCAAAAACAATCTTGAACTACATCTAAGAAGTCGTTAGATTCTAAATTCCCAGTCAAAAATTCCAATCAATTTGACTAAAGTTGAAGTCACCCAGAATAACTACGTTATCGTGCATTGTGGCCTTAACAATTTCCTCCCATAGTAGTCTCCCTTGGTCCCTATCTAAGTTTGGGGGACGGTATATCACACCTAAAATCAATTTTTCATGCCCCTCTGAAAATTCTATCCAGACAGACTCTGTATGTGTTATTTCAGACTTTATTCCCTTTTATGCAACAGTTCAAGCGATCTCGGACATACAGTGCCACTCCACCCCCTTCCCGAAACTTCTGTCTACTTGGAACAATTTAAAACCCTGTATATGACATTCAGCAGGCATGTCCCTATTTTTCGTATTGAACCACGTCTCAGTTATGGCAAATACATTAATGTTACCTGCACTTGCAACTAATCTCAATGTAATAATATTGGTAGAATTACCGACAATATGTTAAGTAAAAGGACACAATTGCAACTAATGTGACATTTTATTGTGGCAACGTTTCGCTCTCCAGGAGCTTACTACTTATATCACTACTACTTCTAACACCACTAGTTTTTTTTTTTTTTTTTTTTTTTTTTTTTCACCTCACCTTGACAGTATATATATACCAACTGTGTCCATATATCGCTTGTAACGGCTTGAGAAAGCTCCTGGAGAGCGAAACGTTGCCACAATAAAATGTCACATTAGTTGCAATTGTGTCCTTTTACTTAACACAACTAATCTCAAATCGTCCATCTTATTCCTAGCACTACGACTATTTGTATAATACACTTTTAAAGACCCTCCTTTCTCTTTACCCTTCCTGCTCCATTCTGTTTTTCCACTATACATATTACTGTCCTTGTTATTGTTAAGAATTTTTATATCAAAGCCTAGATCTATATTTCGACATTCAGTATTTTCCATTTCTAAACCCATACCTCTAACTAATCTTAGTTTAAAGTCCTAACAACACCCTCAACTAAGCTAGCAAGAAAATCCACACCTGCCCTGGATAAGTGAACCCCATCCCTGGCATACATGTAATTTCGGCCATAGAAGTGGTCCCAGTTGCAAATGAATGGTACTGCATTATCCTTACAGTGTTTGTCCAGCAAGCAATTGACACCAATTGCCCTGGACAGCCATTCATCTCCAACTCCTCTCCTTGGCAAAATACCACATATGACAGGGTTCCCACCCTTCTTCCTAATTATGTCTATTGCTGACCTATACCTGCTAGTCAGGTCCTCACTCCTACGTCTGCCAACATCGTTGCCTCCAGCACTGAGACAGATAATAGGATTGCTCCCATTACCTCTCATGATGTCGTCCAGACGGCTAACAATATCCTCCATCCCAGCCCCAGGAAAGCAAACCCTCTGTCTCCTACTTCTATCTTTCAAGCAGAAGGCCCTATCCATATACCTAATTTGACTATCCCCAACAAGAACAATGTTCTTACCTTCCTTAATGTCGTTCGTGATGTTCCCTGTAGTCGACTCACATTCATCGGGTAGCACGGAGAATCGGTTCGATGTTTCTACAACAGGCTTCTGGTTCTTCGTTAATTCTACCTCTCCATCCATCCTCTTGATCTTTAACTTTGTCCCATGCATTCCAGCCACTGCCCAGGTTCCTTTCTTGGCTTGAGGATTCTCAACAGGAGGATTACTACGAATCCTCTTGTTTTCCTCAGTCAGTCGCTGTATCTCAAGCTTAGCTACCCTCAGTTCTTCCTTCAGCTGCTGGTAGAGTAGCTCAAGAGAGGACATCTTGTTCAGATTCACAGAGAATGAGGGGAGACATGATCGAGGTATACAAGTGGAAAATGGGTATTAACAAAGGGGATATAAATATGGTCTTGAGGATACCCGCAATAATGGATTCAAGTTAGATAAGTTTAGATTTAGAAAGGATATAGGAAAGTATTGGTTTGGAAATAGGGTAGTTGATGAGTGGAACAGTCTGCCTAGTAGGGTTATTGAAGCTAGGACCTTGGGTAGTTTCAAATTTAGGTTGGATAAATTCATGAGTGAGAGGGGTTGGATTTGAGTGGGACTCGCACATGAATAAATAGAATTATCAAAGCTTATTTCTTGGGTAGCATTGAAAATTAGATTGAGCAAGTGTTCTGTTAGTGGGACGGATTGTGAAGGACCTGCCTAGTATGGGCCAACAGGCCTGCTGCAGTGTTCCTCCTTTCTTATGTTCTTATGTACTGCCTGAAATGGGTTATTGAAGAACGTCAGTAAATTTGTCAAGCAGGAACGACCTCTCGTGAATCTATGCTGAGAATCGACCAAATTATGCTCATTAAGTTGGGTTATGGGGGGAAAACAGTGAAGTCCCAGTGTAGTAATGTTATAAATTCTAGGGGAACTAGTAATAGGCAGAATAAGGTGGATATTGGAAAGCCAGTGGCACTAGGTGACAAGGACAGTAATAGGTATAAGGGAAAAACAGAAATGAGCAGGAAGGGTAAAGAGAAAGGAGGGTCTTTAAGTGTATATTACACCAATAGTCGTAGTGCCAGGAATAAGATGGACGAGTTGAGAGTAGTTGCAAGTACAGGTAATATTGATGTTTTTGCAATAACTGAAACATGGTTTAATTTGAAAAATCGGGACTTGCCTGCCGAATGTCACATTCAGGGTTTTAAATTGTTCCAAGTAGACAGAAGTATCGGGAAGGGGGGTGGGGTGGCACTCTATGTCCGTGATCATTTAAATTGTTGTATAAAAATGGGTATAAAGTCTGAATTAACACATACAGAGTCTGTCTGGATAGAATTTTCAGAGGGCATAAAAAATTGATTTTAGGTGTGATATACCGTCCCCCAAACTAGATAGGGACCAAGGAGACTACTATGGGAGGAAATTGTTAAGGCCACAATGCACGATAACGTAGTTATTCTGGGTGACTTCAACTTTAGTCAAATTGATTGGAATTTTTGACTGGGAATTTAGAATCTAACGATTTCTTAGAAGTAGTTCAAGATTGTTTTTTGAAGCAGTTTGTGACAGAACCTACAAGGGGAAATAATCTGCTTGACTTAGTTCTGGCAAACAAGGAAACCCTTGTTAATAATTTAGAAATTACAGAGGAACTCGGCGCAAGCGACCACAAATCAATTACCTTTGGCATTGAATGGAAGTTTCATAGTAGGAATAACTCAGTACATAAGAACATAAGAACATAAGAAAGGAGGAACACTGCAGCAGGCCTGTTGGCCCATACTAGGCAGGTCCTTCACAATCCGTCCCACTAACAGAATATTTGCTCAACCCAATTTCAATGCTACCCAAGAAATAAGCTTTGACAATTCTACCCACTCATGCACGAGTCCCACTCAAATCCAACCCCTCTCACTCATGAATTTATCCAACCTAAATTTGAAACTACCCAAGGTCCTAGCTTCAATAACCCTACTAGGCAGACTGTTCCACTCATCAACTACCCTATTTCCAAACCAATACTTTCCTATATCCTTTCTAAATCTAAACTTATCTAACTTGAATCCATTATTGCGGGTTCTCTCTTGGAAGATACCTCAAGACCTTATTTATATCCCCTTTGTTAATACCCATTTTCCACTTGTATACCTCGATCATGTCTCCCTCATTCTACGTCTTACAAGTGAATGTAATTTAGGGTTTTCAATCTTTCTTCGTAAGGAAGATTTCTAATGCTATGTATTAATTTAGTCATTCTACGCTGAATGTTTTCTAACGAATTTATGTCCATTCTGTAATATGGAGACCAGAACTGAGCTGCGTAATCTAGGTGAGGCCTTACTAATGATGTATAAAGCTGTAATATAACCTCTGGACTTCTGTTGCTAACACTTCTTGATATATATCCCAGTAATCTATTTGCCTTATTACGTACGCTTAGGCATTGCTGTCTTGGTTTAAGGTTGCTGCTTACCATCACCCCCAAGTCCTTCTCGCAATCTGTATGGCTAAGTTCTACGTTATTTAACTTATAAGTGCTTGGGTTATGGACACTCCCGAGCTTCAGAACCTTGCATTTATCTACATTGAACTGCATCTGCCACTTTTCTGACCACGAATTAAGTTTGTCTAAATCTTCCTGAAGTTCTATGACATCTATGTTTGAATCGATTATCCTACCTATCTTCGTGTCATCAGCGAATTTGCTCATATCACTAGTAATTCCCTCATCAAGGTCATTGATATATATTATAAAAACAATGGGCCTAAGACTGATCCCTGTGGAACACCACTTGTTACAAGATCCCCATCGATTTAACCCCATTAATGCACACCCTCTGCTTCCTATTGGTGAGCCATGACTCGATCCATGAAAACACTTTTCCCCCAATGCCGTGAGCAGCCACTTTCTTTAACAGTCTCTGATGTGGTACTCTATCAAAAGCCTTACTAAAATCCAAATAAACAATATCAAATTCTTTATCATGATCAACTGCCTCAAAAGCCTTACTGAAAAAAGTTAATAAATTAGTTAGGCAGGAACGGCCCCTGGTGAATCCATGTTGAGTATCATTAATCAAATTATGCCTATCGAGATGGCTTCTTATGTTATCAGCTATAATCGACTCTAATAATTTGCCTACAATTGATGTTAGACTTATTGGGCGGTAATTTGATGGTAACGACTTGTCCCCTGCTTTAAAAATAGGAATTACATTAGCTATCTTCCACGTATCAGACACTACACCTGTTTGAAGAGATAGGTTAAAAATGTTAGTTAAGGGATCACAGAGTTCAATTTTGCATTCCTTAAGAACCCTTGAAAAAAGCTCATCAGGGCCCGGCGATTTATTTTGCTTCAAACGGTCTATCTGTTTGATAACTATTTCGCTAGTGACTGTGATACTACATAATTTATCAGGAGCTATGCAATGTTGCAAGAGAGCAACTGAAGCAGGGAGAGAGTTCTCAGAGTAGCGTAGTGCGGAGGTGTCACCGGCCACGGTTTCCTTAGAATGTGGCCGGTGACACATCCGCATTACGCTACTCTGAGAACTCTCTCCCTGCTTTAGTTGCTCTCCTGATGATGCACAGAGAAGTGTGAAAGTACTTCAGCTAAAGATTTCCACCCCCCATGGCTTGTCTTGCATATTATAAAATATTAGTTACAAAGAAGGCCACTAGCATTCCTAAGCATTTCGGGTAGACTAATCCTAATTCTTACTCTATATTGACACAGGTTATGGAGCAGTACATTTTAATATACATTATTGCATACTGATATAAAAGCTAGGTAAATGAAGTGATTAACGTTAATTAGATGTATAATAGTGAGGTAGTACAAAACATATAACAATATTACAGTTAGTAAATTTAGTAATGGGAATGATTTTATCTTGGCATGATACACTGTTTCTATTAAAGCTCCTATATTGGGAGAGTATCTTAGGCAAACTTAGGACTAACTTTAGATTTATTAGGCAATAGCTAAATTAGGAATTTTTTGTTTACAGTCATTTGGGCGAGTGTAACTGTAAAATTGGGGGAATTACAGATAATGAGAGTAAGTCTATTTTGTTTTGGGTGTGTGCATGATACAAAAAAGAAAATACTAGGTGGCTTTCACATAGTTAGCTGATGATGGGGTGTGTTAGGGAGATAAGATTTTTTTAACGGTAGTTTTGAAAATGGTGGTTGAGTCTGCAGTTCTAGAGTTTTCGGGCAGGGAGTTCCAGATTTTAGGCCCTTTTATGTACATTGAGTTTTTGTAGAGATTTAGCTGGACATGAGGAATGTCATAGAGATTTTTGTGTCTGGTATTGTGTCTATGGGTCCTGTTGCAACTATCAAGAAGATGTGTTAGTTCAGGGAAGTACAATGCCTGCACTTTAAAGGAGGGGATTGAGATATTGGCGGTTTGGAGGGATTTTCTGAACTGTCGTATCTTAGCGCCTCTGCAAAGACAGTGATTATGTGTGAGTTAGGTGAAAGTGTTGAATGATGATGAAAGTATTTTCTTTTGGGGATTTTCTTTCTTTTTGGGTCACCCTGCCTCGGTGGGAGACGGCCGACGTATTGAAAAAAAAATTAGTATTTATGGTTCTGTAAATGTAGGTTGCACAGTAGTAGGTGTGAATGTTTTGTACAGTGAGTAAGTTTAGGTCTTTGAAGAGGGGGGAGGTGTTGTCTAGCATTGAATTGCATGACAATTTTTACTGCAGCTTTTTGTTGAGTTATTATTGGCTTTAGGTGGGTTGCTGCTGTTGAACCCCAGGCACAAATAGCATAGGTGAGGTAGGGATAGATGAGTGAATAGTATAGTGTGAGTAGGGCTGATTGTGGTACGTAGTAACGTATCTTTGAGAGGATCCCAACTGTTTTGGATACTTTTTTTGTTGTGTGTTGGATATGGGTGTTGAATTTCAGGTTGCTGTCAAGGTGCAGACCCAGGAATTTGCCCTCATTATGTATAGTAATAAGAGTGTGTTGTCAATCATAATGTTCAGCTGGGCAACACCTGTTCTGTTCCCAAATATAATGTAGAAGGTTTTTGTCAATATTAAGTGTAAGTTTATTGGCAGTCATCCAGGTCAATATTTTTACTAGCTCTTTGTTAACAATAGTGTTGAGTGAGGTAAGATTAGGGTGAGAGATGACATAAGTCATGTCGTCAGCAAAGAGAATAAGTTTAAGTTGTTGTGATACATTAGGAAGATCATTGATGTATAAGAGGAAGAGCAGGGGATCAAGGACACTTCCCTGTAGTACTCCAGTATCCAGTGGTCTTCTTGATGAGATTGTGTCCTTTATAGAGACATATTGATGTCTGTTAGTAAGGTAGGATTTGAAATATTTAAGTGTGTGGCTTCTTATACCATAATGGTCAAGTTTGTGGAGTAAGATGCTGTGGTCTACTGTATCAAAAGCTTTCCTTAGGTTGATAAAGAGCCCTAATGGATATTCATTTTTTTCAAGTGATGTTTAAAGCAGGTCTAGCATTTTTACAATTGCATTGTTTGTACTTTTGCTTTTCCTGAAGCCAAATTGGCAGGGGTTGATGATGCTTTGTGCTGTTATAAAGGAGTACAATCTCTTGTGCACAAGTTTCTCAAAGATTTTGGATAGCAACCATAAGTTCGATATTGGCCTGTAGTTGTTTACATCCGTGGAGTCACCACCTTTGTGTATTGGTGCAACCTTTGCTGTCTTGAGTAGTGTCGGGAAAGTGCTGGTTTCTAGTGATTTGTACCTCTTTAACCCTTTCAGGGTCCTAACCGTAGTCCTACGTCATGAGCTCAGCTCACTCAGATAAGCTTTGAGCGGTAAATTTGGGCCTTGATATGAGAGAATACATCTATGTAGTAAGTGTGCACCACATAAAACAAATCCTGCAGCACACAGTGCATAATGAGAGAAAAAACTGAAACTGTAATTTTCAATTAAAACAGCGACTTTGCAGTGTTTTTTTGTATACTTTTTATAGTTGTATTTGTGATTTCTTGGTCACATTTGATAGAATGGAAGACATATTACAGATATAAAGATGATTTTGATTGGTTTTAGTACTGGAAATGGCTTGAAACTGAGCTCAAAATAGCAGAAATGTTAAATTTTTGCCTATGTTCAAGAGTTAAACAAATGACCTCACACGTCTAATACGTGCCAGCTGGTGGGTCTAATATACGTTCACAAATGTGGTGATATTATTTGTACAATTATTGCAATATTGCATAACAGTAAATCTTCCATTTTTTGGTTTGAATAAAAATTCATTATGTGAATAAAAAATAAAAATGAAATTCATTTGTAAAGACTGAAAACGTAACTAATGAACAGAGGAAATGTTAGTTTAGTGCCAGGAATGCCTGCATTATTTATTCTGCACCCTATTTTGAAATTGGAATATTTTGAACTTTGAGTTAAATTGGCTAAATTACCAATTTCCAATCACTTTATTCTGTAGTTGAAACAGTTGACTGGGCGATTTCTTGTGCTCAATCGATAGAATAGAAGTAATACTAGTGAAATAGCTAAGAATTTGGTCGACTGGAATAATGTAATTGGCCTAAAATGGGAGTCAAAGT
>WNWK01044142.1:0-15215 GCA_009830355.1 Cherax destructor | reverse complement strand
GTTTTTTTCCCCCTTAGTGCTTTCAGGTATGAAAATTAACCCCCCCCCGTTCTTTTCCTTTTGGTTAGCCTATCTTTAAAACAAAAAAATTTTTTTTTTTTTGGGGGTCCCGGTCATGTTGACCCGGGCAAGCAGGCAACCTTCCGGTCAGCAGTACATGACCTTCCAGTTTATAGAGGTGCCCTTTTAAAGATTTTTTTGCGGTCATTGCTAAATAACAAACTGCTAAATAACAAACTTCATTCTTTAAAGATTATAGGTTCGGCCCTTTTCTTTTGTCACCAATGTGGGGGTTGGGAGACTACATCTCCTCTTCCAGGGGCCACACTCTTTTTATCGGGGGTATCTCATGGACGGGCCCCCCCTCCCCTCCTGTAATTGTCAGGTTCAGTGTCTGTTGACATATTCTTTGGGGACCCCCCTATCAACGAGCACCAGAATTTACCCCAACGGCGTTTCGCTCTGCGGCCCTTTCTTTCCTTCCTTTTTGCTGATGGCCCTTTTAATCCTGACTCCCGTTGACTTTTTGCTAAACTACTTACTACAAAACTCTGAAGAATATACCTCTGCCCCCCCACCCCCTTCCCCCCATCTCTTCCCCCTCTATCCCTGCACTCCCCCTGCCTGCTGCACTCCATACCCTACTAATCATCCATTTCCTCTTCAACCCTTTCCCCCTGCATCCTGAATAACCTGCAGCGCTGTATGCCCCCCGTGGTTTAGCGTTCTATTTGATTATAATAATAATAATTGTGCACTTGGGGACTGTTGTCTTGGCTTTAAATTTTGTTTTCCATGCTCCCAAGTCTTTTCACATTCATGATAAAACTCTACTTCACCTAGTTTATAAATTCAGGGTATTTTCATTACCAAGGACTAGTCCCTTTTCACTTTCCAGGGAAAAAAAACACATAAACAGTAAAATTTTACCCCTTTATTGACAACGTTTCGCCCACGCAGTGCATCGATCACAAACAGATCTATCTGGATACAAGATACATATATTTTGGATTTAGTCAGGTGGAGAATGCGCAGGGACAGTCTTCAAAGTAGGGTGATAGTTACAACCTTGGAAAAAAAAAAGAGTTGGGGACAAAAAAACACAAAAAGGAGGAACACGCAACAGGCTTACTGGCCCATACTTGGCAGGTCCATGTCAAAACCAACCCACCAATACCAACAGTTTGGGAGACTTGCAGTGTTCCATTCTTGTTCTAGGGGGGAAAGCGGAAGAATTTTTTTGGCAATAGGTTCAGCTATGTTGTAAAACCCCGTTGTTCTGGTTGAAGTTGTTGGAATACATATAAGTGATGTTCCAGGATTCTTCTTATTGAGTGTTGTCTTTTGGGATGGTTATGCTTTCCCCGGTTTAAAAGGGGTTGTGTGAATTTCGGTGTTGCCAGGCTTTCCCCGGGTCATCAGATTTTTACTGATGTTCTGAAATACGTTTTTGGGGGGTCTCTGGATGTTTCGCCGACGTATAATTTGCTGCAGTCATTGAAGGGGGATTGTATACCGGGGATTGAACATATTGGTCAATAAGGTTAACATCTCCTTTTTGATCCCAAAATTTCCCTTTTTTTCTCCCTAAAGATGTTTTAGCCTCCGTTAATCCATTTACTTTATTTTTATTTTTTCTGGGGAATAAATATACTCTGTGCACGTTGTACATTTTTAAAAAAAAAATCATAAACGCAGATCCCATCGTAATTGTTAGCTAGATTACCCAAGTCAGTTAGAGGTGTTCTCTAAGCCAATATAATCGGCAGAACAAAAAACGGGGAAATTTACCGTATTATTCTATTCTCGTACCCCCAGGTAATATTAAAAAAATGGATTTGTAATCACTTGCCCCTCAGTGATCTCCTGATTATTTAAAAGGGTGTCTTTATTTAAAGACTAGGTCAGCAAAAACCTCGGGGGGGCCCCACACACGCTTCAAAAACAGTCTGACTATTTTAAAAATCACTGGACTCCAGATTACGGGCATTCTCCTTGTCAGTAAGATGCCCAGAGTTATTTTTAAGGGGACCTATCTTATCCCTAACTTTTGTTCTATAAACCTAAAAAAATTTTGGGTTAGTTTTTAACCCCAAAATTTTATTTCAAACCCCCTTTTGTTTTCTTACCCCCCTTTTTTTAAAGTCCCTCTTAATGTCAGATACTGTTTTATAAGATGACCTCCCCTCTTTTATGTGCCTATAAATTCCTTTCTTCTGCCCAAAAAAGGTTTTTGAGCCTATTATTCATCTTTTTTTGTGTCATTTCTTTGATCTAATTTCTTTTTCTGGATAAATGTTTTTTGGGCAGCCTGTATAGTGTTCAGAAAACTGTCATATTGATAGCTCTCTTCGTTACCCCAGTCCACAGATGATAGGTGTTCTCTGCCCATTGTAATCTGCAAAACGAAAGTCAACCCTTCTGAATTACCCCCACCATCTCCATTCAATGTTAAAGGAATTTATTTGTGGTGCTTGTGCGGTTCCTCTGAATTTTTAAATTAATAAAAAGGTTTCCCTTTTTTGCAGAACCAAGTCAAGTAGGTTTTTCCCCCGTAGGTTCTGTCCCAAAATGTTAAAAAAAAATCCTGAACTACTTCTAAAAGTCGTTAGATTCTTAATTCCTTGCAAGTAATTCCAATCAATTTGACTAAAGTTAAAGCCCCAAAAACTACTTATCATCCCCTTTTCCTTAACAATTTCCCCCCCAAAGTAGTCTCCTTTTCCCCCATCAAAATTTGGAGGACAGTATATCACGCCTAAAATAATTTTTTTTACACCCCTCTGAAAATTTTCCCCGCAGACTCTGTATTATTTCAGACTTTTTACCCATTTAATGCAACAATTTAAATGATCACGAACATGAGTGCCACACCACCCACTTCCCGATATTTCTGTCTACTTGGAAAAATTTTAAAACCCGGTGTGACATTCAGCGGTTTCCCCATTTTCATATTAAACCACGTCTCATTATTGCAAAAAACAAAACCCGCACTAGCAACTAATCTCAACTCGTCAATCTTTTTCCCCAGCACTACGACTATTGGTGTAATATACATTTAAAGACCCTACCATTTTTCCCTTTCTCTTTTTTTTTTTCCACTATACCTATTACTGTCCTTGTTATTGTTAATATCAACCTTATTCTGTCTATTACTATTTCCCCAAAATTATAACATTACTACCGGGGGCCCCTGTTTTCCCCTAAACCCATACCCTAACTTTTTCTAGTTTAAAGCCCTAACAGCTCCCTCCACTGCAGTTGCCAGTGCCCCCCCCCAGACCAGATGGGGAAACCCCATCCCTGGCATACATGCTTTCTGCCAAAAGAGCCCCGGCCAAAATGCTGCTTTTTTAAAGTATTTTCCAGATTTACCCCAAACCCGGGGCAACTTTATCTTTTAAAAACCCCCATGACGGGGGGTTTCCCCCTTCTTCCAATTTTGTCTATTGCGACCTATAGCTGCTAATCAGCTCCTCACTCCTACGTCTGCCAACATCGTTGCCTCCAGCACTAGACAGAAAAATTGCTCCCTTACCCTCATGATGTCGTCCAGACGGTAACAATATCCTTCATCCCAGCCCCAGGATAACACACCTCTGCCTCCTATTCCACCCTTTAAAAAAATTCCCTATCCATAAACTTAATGTGACTATCCCCAACTAAAACAATGTTCTTACCTCGACTGGCGGTGTGCATTACGTTCGGGGCGGTCTTTGTAGAGATGGTCTTCGCTGGGATGTCTTCACATTCGTCTGATAAAAGGGAAAAAAAGTTTTTGCGGTTTTTTCCGGCAGTCCCCGGGGCCTTTCCCCAACTTCAGCTTCGTCCCATCAGAACTGACTAGCATCCATTCGTTGGTTGTTTGGGGACTTTTTTTCCGGGATAACCTTTTGCATATACCCTTCAATCGTTGAATTTCTCTTCTAGCTTCCTTAATTCCCCCGCCTTGTTGGAGATATAGCTGTTCGTAGTGGGGGGAAACCCCTTTTCCCAATCTGGGGAAGCAAGAACGGAAGCACAGTAGAAAATTCCCACAGGGGGGTACACCAGACACGTCCTCATTGGGGACCATTTACAAAGTCACACTGAGAAGAGCCTTCAATGTGCCTTTTACTTTTTCCTAGAACTAGAGTCCACATTTCCCCACTTGCCGATCATCGGGCAGGGGGGATGATGGCCTTCATATTCGCATACTTCAACATTTGCATCCGTCCCCCCTTAAGGGGCCCTTTTTACGTCTTTTAGTCTTTTTGGTTTAAAGGAGTTCTTCCTCCCCGGGAACTCTGCCAGGTTCTACATTTTCGTAAACCAGGTATTTTTGGACATGATCCCCCCACTATCGTCCCATTGCTCTTACCAGTGCAGTTTGCAAGGTGATGGAACGTCGGGAAAAAAACATTTAATAATACTAATAATAATAAAAATTTTATTTAGACATTGTACAATTATATATGGCAGATATAGTTATACATAAAAATTACATGGTATTATTTTTGTTATTAATGAGATGAAATTTCCAAAACCCCCCAATATGCTGTGCATTGTGGTATTTAGACGTGGTATTTAGAGCCCAAAAATAGTTTCCCCCCCCCCAATATGGTTTTTTGTCAGAGCCGCTGATTTTTGACCCCTTACTCCGTTTAGATCCTATGTTGAAAAAAAAGGCATTTGACACTACTGGGGGTATAACTCCGGCCCAAACCCCCACTCTTAGGCCTCCTAGGTAATCTGCCTTTTTTTTTTGCAAATTATATCTGGAGACATTTCCTGTTCGGGGTTTAAAAATTTTTTTTTCTCCGGATTTTTTCCAAGCGAAGGTGCCCCCAGGGATTTTCCTTTTGCACCACTTTTTTTTCCCTGCATCTGTTCTTCCATCTACTTTTGGGGCATCACTCTATGTTGATGATTTTGCAATAGCGTGGGGCGCTGACTGCCCCCCTAGTAGCAGCCTCACTCCAAAATGCTATCAACAGTGTTTCCCATTGAGCCACTACTCATGGGTTTAAATTTTCTAGTGCTAAAAAAACCCAAAAAATTCTTTTACCAGACGGCAATCGTCCCGTACTCCATTGTACGTTTTGGCTCACGAATCTCTGAACGTGATATGGTCAGATTTCTCGGCCTACTGTTTGGGGCGCCGGTTGTCTAGGAAAAACCCACATTACCTCCCCCACAGCAACGCCATAGCCGGCTGGGGAAACCCCTTAAAACCCCCCTTCATCTTTTTTTGGGGGGGGGTTTTTTCGAACTCTCCTCCGACTGCATTCCCCCCCCCAAAATTTATCGAAGCGATTATGGTGACCAGATGGTTTCCCCCCCCCCCTCCCCCAACTCTTTTTTAAATCGATCCCCCCCATCATCAGGGGGTTTGTTAGTCTAGGTGTTTTTTTTTCCCCCCACCCCTCGAGAGCCTCCCCTAATAATAATAATAATAATAATAATTTTAAAATAATAATAATAATAATAATAATAATAAAAAAATAATAATAATAATAATAATAATAATAATAATAATATTAATAATAATAATAATATTAAAAATTTTTAATAATAAAAAATTTTTTTTAGACTGATACAAAGATGTCTGCATAGTTGGGGGGATAAATGGGGTGTACATGCCAAATTTCCCTTTTAAATGCTATTTGGGGTTTCCCCTTAAAAAAATTAATTAAAGTAGACTACATGGAAAAAAAATTTGGTTGATAATTTACAAAAAAAAGTATAATTGTGTATTTGATTTTAAAAATTTAATATGTTGAACATAAAAATTTTTTAATTGCAGAAATTTTCAATTAATTAAATCAGATCAAACAAATTAAAACAATTAGTTGTATTCAATTACAGTTTATATGTTCATTAGATGAGTTAAAAAGGGGTACAAAAAGAGGGATTATTTTTTTTAAAATAACAGAGTTGGCCAGTTTTAAATTTTTATAACGGGTTTTTTTTCATTTAAGTGATTAATCAACTTTTGATAATGTTAGATTTGTGCACTTAGGTTTGGGTGAGAAGGGGGTTTTTTTGCAGCGTTTTAAAATTAGGACCGGGAAGGTTTTTTGGCAATCACAGGTAATAATTTCCCCAAATTTTGGGGGCCTTTAAGTGCATTGATTTTTTTTCATAGGGGGTTGGGGAGGGGGCAGGGGGGAAATCGGGGGATCTTGTCTTGTGTTATGGTCATGTGTCCTTTTAAAGGAAGTTTAAAATGGTGGGTTAATATTTGAGTTTAGTGTTCTTTTGTGGCAAATAAAAGGTATGGATGTCTTGTATGGTGAGTAAGTTTAGATTTTTAATATTGGTGGAGTATGTTGTCTGGAGTGTGAATTTGTTATCATTCTGATGCAGTTTTTTTGTGTTATTTGGTCTGAGATGAGTTATTGTTGAGCCCCACCAAACCCCCCAAGGTAGGGGGGAAAATGAGAAAAAGGGAAAATGAGGGTACTTTTCCCAATTGAAACATAGTCCGGTTTTTTTTTTCCCACGGTTTGGGGAGTTTTTCGGAAATTTTGTTGTATATGTGTCTGAAAGGGTTCAAGAGGTTTTCTAAGAATTTTCCCTCTGTGAGTTTTGTGAGGGGGGACCCGTTTTCATTTGTTAAGTGGTACATTTGTAGCTCTGTTTCCAAACTGAATGAAATATGTTTTATCAATATTGAGAGTAAGTTTGTTAGTCATCATCCAGGTAGATATTTTCTGCAATTCAGCTTTACAGTGTTGGCTAGTATGTCTGGGCTTGGGTGAGAGAAACGATGTTGTGTCATCTGCAAATAGTATGGATTTGGTAGTTGAGATGCATTTAGGTCGTTAATGTAAATGAGAAAGAAAGTAGGCCAAGAACACTTCTCTGTGGGACAAAACTGCAATAGTTTGCGTTGTAGAACTAGCTCCATTTGTGTACACATATGTATTGGCTTCTGTTGCTAAGGTTGATTTTGGTAGTTGAGGGAGTGCCCTCTTATACCATAGTGTGATAATTTTAGGTGTAACAGATCATCGTCAACTGTATTAAAAGCTTTACGTAAATCAATGAAGATTCCCACTGGGATTTCTTTTTTTCTTGAGAGCGGTGTAAATTATTTCTAGCAAATGTCAACCATCCTTGAACGATCGTCGCGATGATCATTGCCTCTGCTGTTTTGTCCTCTCTCATGACTTTCACGATCCTTCTGCATACAGGATAGTGACGAACGTTAACAGAAGTCCATCATTTATTCGCCACCCCTGTTCTCTTCGTCTTTAATTGCTCTTGACTTCCTCTTCAGTTGCCCCCTTTATATGTTCATCTAGCATCTAACTTTTCACTTTCCCCTTGGGAAGTTCCGACAGTTAGTGTCTGTTCTTCCCCTCTGCCATGCGTGAAAGCCCAAATCCCTACAGTTGCTACTCGCTCTCATTTTTTCTTAATCACTTCCGATCTCATTCTCATGCCGTTGCAGTGTACACTGATGGTTCTAAACCCTCTGATGGTGTTAGGTTTGCAACAGTGTTTCCTGACAGTATGGTGC
This sequence comes from Cherax destructor, assembly GCA_009830355.1. NCBI lineage: Eukaryota > Metazoa > Arthropoda > Malacostraca > Decapoda > Parastacidae > Cherax > Cherax destructor. The sequence continues at coordinate 7,708 of WNWK01044142.1, read as the reverse complement.
GAGGTCATTTATTAGACTCGGCTAGTATTTTTAACAGCTGAATTGTATGCCATTCTTATTGCAATTATCCGTATTGCATCTATACCTACTTCAAAGTTTGTAATCGTCTCAGACTCCTTTAGTGCTTTGCAAGCGATTAAAAAAATTGATTCACTTCATCCCCTAGTTCGTCGTTGATGTTCAGGGCAATGAGCAGGCAGATTCAGCTGCGTGGTCTGCAGTACATGACCTACCAGTTTCATATAGAGGTAATCCATTCTCTGCTATTTTGCTGTAATCTCTACCCACCTTCGCAACGTTGGCAATAACGTTGGTCAATATGACTCTAACAAATTACATTCTATCAAACCAAGTTTGGGTTTCTGGCCTTCTACTTGTCATCGATACCGAGGTTGGGAGACAACACCTCTCTGTCTTCTAGGGACACCTCGTCTCTCACGGGTATCTCTGGAGAGGCGTCCTGTTCCACTTTGAGATTGTCTAGTTCCGTTTCAATTTCCCATATTCTATTGGACTGTTCTTCTATCAACGAGTACCAAATTTTCTCCGACGTCGTCACCGCTCTAACTCTTTACTTTATTTCCCCTCCTTGCTGACGGACCCACCTTGCTGACGGACTCACCTTGCTGACGGACACTCCATGCGACGGACCCAATTGCTGACAGACCCACCTTGCTGACGGACCCTCCTTGCTGACGGAACCATCTCGCTGACGGACCCACCTTTGACACAGACGCCCTCTTCGACTTTTTGACAGCAACTGATTTATTACACAAACTTTGATAATCCTTCCTTTATCCTCCCCAGCCCCTCCTAACTTTAGCTTTATTGTCATCTCCACCCTTATTTATCCTTAGATCCTGCATCAGTTCCTACCCTGCAGCGCTGTATGACCCTGGTAGGTTTAGCGCTTCCATTTATAATAATAATAATAATAATATGTCATTGATGTCATCTAGGTGTATATACCTTGTATATGTGCTTCTAGAAATAAAGAAATAATTAATTATTATTGTTAAAGTGCTACAGGTTATATTTCTTCCTTTCATTGCAGAATTTATTTTTATTTTATGCTGGTGATTGTTGTGATGGGTTGTATTGTCTTCACTTAAGTGATCCACAAACTGTTAGTGACTCCAGGACTGAATGACTTTGATATACCTTTGATGAGTTCCCAGAGTTTGTCAACTCCCAGAGCCCGGCCAAGGGCCGTCAGACTCGTCCTGTGCTTGCCTAGTCAACTAGGTTATTGTTGCTGGTGGATTGATGACCCACACATCCATCACAGCCTAGTTGATCTAGCACCAGAAGATGGTTAACATGGAAAAAAATCTACTGAAGAGAACATAAGCGAAAGTCCACATTGCTCGTAAACCACTGAGGCTGAGTCAGGGAGGAGACGACAGGGAACCCCTGTGTTGCCTGCACTCACAATGTGGTGTTGGGAAGTGTGTTGCCTGCACTCCCAATGTGGTGTTGGGAAGTGTGTTGCCTGCACTCACAGTGTGGTGTTGGGAAGTGTGTTCCCTGCACTCACAATGTGGTGTTGTGAAGTGTGTTGCCTGCACTCAAAATGTGGTGTTGGGAAGTGTGTTGCCTTCACTCACAATGTGGTGTCGGGAAGCGTGTTGCCTGCACTCACAATGTGGTGTCGGGAAGAGTGTTGCCTGCACTCACAATGTGGTGGGAAGTGTGTTGCCTGCACTCACAATGTGGTGTTGGGAAGTGTGTTCCCTGCACTCACAATGTGGTGTTGGGAAGTGTGTTGCCTGCACTCACAATGTGGTGTTGGGAAGTGTGTTGCCTGCACTCACAATGTGGTGTTGGGAAGCGTGTTGCCTGCACTCACAATGTGGTGTTGGGAAGTGTGTTGCCTGCACTCACAATGTGGTGTCGGGAAGAGTGTTGCCTCCACTCACAATGTGGTGGTGGGAAGTGTGTTGCCTGCACTCACAATGTGGTGTTGGGAAGTGTGTTGCCGGCACTCACAATCTGGTGTCAGGAAGAGTGTTGCCTGCACTCACAATGAGGAGGTGGGAATTGTTGCCTGCACTCACAATGTGGTGGTGGGAAGTGTTGCACGCACTCACAATGTGGTGGTGGGAAGTGTTGCCTGCACTTACAATGTGGTGTTGGGAAGCGTGTTGCCTGCTCTCACAATGTGGTGTTGGGAAGTGTGTTGCCTGCACTCACGATGTGGTGTCGGGAAGAGTGTTGCCTGCACTACAATGTGGTGTCGGAAGAGTGTTGTCTGCACTCACAATGTAATGTTGGGAAGTGTTTGCCTGCACTCACAATTGGTGTCAGGAAGAGTGTTGCCTGCACTCACAATGTAGGTGGTGGGAAGTGTTGCCTCACTCACAATGTGGTGTAGGAAGTGTTGCTCACTCACAATGTGGTGGTGGGAAGTGTTTGCCTGCACTCACAATGTGGTGTGGAAGTGTTGCCTGCACTCACAATGTGGTGTTGGGAAGTGTGTTGCCTGCACTCACAATGTGGTGTCGGGAAGAGTGTTGCCTGCACTCACAATGTGGTGTGGAAGAGTGTTGCCTGCACTCACAATGTGTGTTGGGAAGAGTGTTCCTGCACTCACAATGTGGTGTTGGAAGGTGTTGCCTGCACTCACAATGTGGTGGTGGGAAGTGTTGCCTGCACTCACAATGTGGTGTGGGAAGTGTTGCCTTCACTCACAATGTGGTGTTGGGTGAAGTGTTGCCTCACTCACAATGTGGTGTGGGAAAGTGTTGTCATGCACTCACAATGTGGTGTTGGGAAGTGTGTTGCCTGCACTCACAATGTGGTGTTGGGAAGAGTGTTGTCTGCACTCATTGTGTTGGGAAGAGTGTTGCCTGCACTCATGTGGTGTGGAAGTGTGCCTGCACTCACAATGTGGTGTTGGGAAGAGTGTTGCCTGCACTCACAATGTGGTGTTGGGAAGTGTGTTGCCTGCACTCACAATGTGTGTGTCAGGAAAGTGTTGCTGCACTCACAATGTGGTGTTGGGAAGGTGTTGCCTGCACTCACAATGTGGTGTTGGGAAGAGTGTTGCCTGCACTCACAATGTGGTGGTGGGAAAGTGTTGCCTTGCACTCACAATGTGGTGTTGGGAAGTGTGTTGCCTGCACTCACAATGTGGTGTTGGGAAGGTTTGTTGGCCTGCACTCAAATGTGTGTCGGAAGAGTGTTGCCTGCATTCACAATGTGGTGTTGGGAATAGTGATGCCTGCACTCACAATGTGGTGTTGGGAAGAGTGTTGCCTGCACTCACAATGTGGTGTTGGGAAGTGTGTTGCCTGCACTCACAATGTGGTGTCGGGAAGAGTGTTGTCTGCACTCACATTGTGTTTGTGGGAAGCGTGTTGCCTGCACTCACAATGTGGTGTCGGGAAGAGTGTTGCCTGCACTCACAATGTGGTGGTGGGAAGTGTTGCCTGCACTCACAATGTGGTGTTGGGAAGCGTGTTGCCTGCACTCACAATGTGGTGGTGGGAAGTGTTGCCTGCACTCACAATGTGGTGTCCGGAAGAGTGTTGCCTGCACTCACAATGTAATGTTGGGAAGAGTGTTGCCTGCACTCTCAATGTGGTGTTGGAAAGAGTGTTGCCTGCACTCTCAATGTGGTGGTGGGAAGAGTGCTGCCTACACTCACAATGTGGTGTTAGGAAGTGTTGCCTTCACTCACAATGTGGTGTTGGGAAGTGTGTTGCCTGCACTTTCAATGTTGTGTTGGGATGAGTGTTGCCTGCACTCACAATGTGGTGGTGGGAAGAGTGTTGCCTGCACTCACAATGTGGTGTTGGGAAGTGTTGCCTGCACTCACAATGTAGTGGTGGGAAGTGTTGCCTGCACTCACAATGTGGTGTCGGGAAGAGTGTTGCCTACACTCACAATGTGTTGTTGGGAAGTGTGTTGCCTGCACTCACAATGTGATGTTGGGAAGTGTTGCCTGCACTCACAATGTGGTGTTGGGAAGAGTGTTGCCTGCACTCACAATGTGGTGTTGGGAAGTGTTGCCTGCACTCACAATAGTGTTGGGAATTGTGTTGCCTGCACTCACAATGTGGTGGGAAGTGTTGCCTGCACTCACAATGTGGTGTCGGGAAGAGTGTTGCCTACACTCACAATGTGATGGTGGGAATTGTGTTGCCTGCACTCACAATGTGGTGGTGGGAAGTGTTGCCTGCACTCACAATGTGGTGTCGGGAAGAGTGTTGCCTACACTCACAATGTGTTGTTGGGAAGTGTGTTGCCTGCACTCACAATGTGATGTTGGGAAGTGTTGCCTGCACTCACAATGTGGTGTTGGGAAGAGTGTTGCGTGCACTCACAATGTGGTGTTGGGAAGTGTTGCCTGCACTCACAATGGTGTTGGGAATTGTGTTGCCTGCACTCACAATGTGGTGGTGGGAAGTGTTGCCTGCACTCACAATGTGGTGTCGGGAAGAGTGTTGCCTACACTCACAATGTGATGGTGGGAAGTGTGTTGCCTGCACTCACAATGTTGTGTTTTGAAGTGTGTTGCCTGCATCTTCAATGTGGTCTTTGGAAGAGTGTTGCCTGCACTCTCAATGTGGTGGTGGGAAGAGTGTTGCCTGCACTCACAATGTGTTGTTGGTAAGTGTGTTGCCTGCACTCACAATGTGATGTTGGGAAGTGTTGCCTGCACTCACAATGTGGTGTTGGGAAGTGTTGCCTGCACTCACAATGTAGTGGTGGGAAGTGTGTTGCCTACATTCACAATGTGGTGTTTGGAAGTGTGTTGCCTGCACTCACAATGTGGTGTTGGGAAGAGTGTTGCCTGCACTTACACTGTGGTGTAGGGAAGAGTGTTGCCTGCACTCACAATGTGGTGGTGGGAAATGTTGCCTGCACTCACAATGTACCTATTACACTGACTATTCTGATAGAGCTCTAAAAGCTCTTAAAGGTAGAAAAAAATATAGTTCCGAAGACCAGCGCAGAAAGTTTCGAGGCAGAAAATCCGAGAATGTTTGTGATGAGAAACGCTAACTAACGAAGATTTCTTGTTTCTTGCTACTAGTTGTAGGGAAATAATTTTAAAGGTTTAAATACTTGCTAGTATTCCGTTCAGTACAAATCACTCAGGTCGTGTTAATTTATAGTAATGTGATCTACTTATACCGAGTCTGGAAGAGACTTGTATATGGTACATAGTGCTCCAAGCCGGACCGAAACGTCGGCACCAGTTTCAGTCTAATAAGTGCGAGTTATCTGTGTATTGTTCCAGTCACTGTTTTGTGTATTGTTCTATTTTATCTTGTATATAGTTGGTCAACACTTGACTGTACCCAGAAACATATCCCTCCATATTGCTCGTCTCACACAATGTACTCAACCCCTGTCAATTTGGATTCAGGACTAACAAGAGCACAAACGATGCTATAACACACATGTTAGAGTTAATATACACCACACTTGAGAAGAAAGAAGTCCCGCTGGGAATCTTCATAGACCTACGCAAAGCATTTGATACAGTCGACCATGATTTACTGCTCACAAAATTAGCACACTATGGTATTAGGGGGCACCCACTCAACTACCTAAAGTCATACCTTAGCAACAGAAGCCAGTATGTGTACACAAATGGAGAGAACTCTTCCACACAACAAATTACAGTCGGAGTCCCTCAAGGAAGTGTCCTGGGGCCACTCCTATTCCTCATTTACATAAACGACCTACCGAATGCATCACAACTACTAAAACCCATATTATTTGCAGATGACACAACATATGTCTTCTCTCACCCAAATTCAGTTATACTGGCCAACACTGTTAATGCCGAATTGCAGAAAATATCAACATGGATGACGACAAACAAGCTTACTCTCAATACTGACAAGACCTACTTCATTAAGTTTGGAAACAAAGCCACAAATGTTCCACTTAACATAACGCTCAATGGTTCACCCATCACAAGACTCACAGAGGGAAAATTCCTAGGAATTCACCTTGACAGCAGTCTTAAATTCCAAACACACATATAACAAATTTCCAAGAAAATCTCAAAGACAGTAGGTATATTATCAAAGATACGCTATTATGTGCCACAACCAGCTCTCCTTGCACTATATCATTCACTTATCTACCCTTATCTCACCTATGGAATCTGTGCATGGGGGTCAACAACATTAAATCACCTTAGACCACTCATAACCCAGCAAAAGGCTGCAGTCAGGATGATAACAAATTCCCCCTCTAGACAGCATACTCCACCTATATTCAAAACTTTAAAACTACTCACCGTAAAAAACATTCATACCTATTCATGTGCCTACTACATACATAAAACTCTGCATGCTAATATCAACCCTCTGCTCAAAATTCTCCTCAACAACTTTAATAGGTCCCACGACCACAACACAAGACACAGATCACTTTTTGACATACCCCGAGTCCATACCAACCAATGTAAAAATTCTACGCACATAAAGGGCCCCAGAATCTGGAATTCATTACCAGTAAATATTAAGTTAACCTTGTCTGAAAATCAATTCAAGACTCTTCTCAAAAATCACCTACTCACCCTATACTAAATACTCATACTGTAACAACTTTCAAACCCAATGTTATTTTCCTTAAGATAATCTCAGTTTTATATTGTCATCCTCCTTAACACTTGTTGCAATTTCATATCATCATATTGCCATTTTAATAGTATAGTATCATCATATTGAAATTTGAAATAAAATATATAACTAGAAGAAACTCAATAAATTTCTCTAGTATTGTTATTTTACTAGTATAGCATCAACATTTGTAATTTGAAATAAAATATACAACTAGAATAAACTCAACCAATTTCTCTAGTATTGTCTTTTTAATAGTATAGTATTATCATATTGTAATTTGAAATAAAATATATAACTAGAATAAACTCAATCAATTTCTCTAGTATTATGTACATAGTGAATAAGTCTTTAGACTAAGCTGCCCCTTATGCCATGGCATGCCAGTGGCTCTCCTTGCATTACAGTTTTATAATTGTAACTACCAATACCTATGTATACTTGTAACTTGCAACGAAATAAAACTATTAGTATTATTATTATTAATAAGACCAAGGCTGCTGAGGTGCGCTCCACGAGTGTATTAATAAGAACAAGGCTGCTGAGATGCGCTCCACAAGTGTATTAATAAGACCAAGGATTCTGAGGTGCGCTCTACGAGTGTATTAATAAGAGCAAGGCTGCTAAGGTGCGCTCCAGGAGTGTATTAATAAGAACAAGGCTGCTGAGGTGCGCTCCACGAGTGTATTAATAAGAACAAGGCTGCTGAGATGCGCTCCACAAGTGTATTAATAAGAGCAAGGCTGCTGAGGTGCGCTCCACAAGTGTATTAATAAGACCAAGGATTCTGAGGTGCGCTCTACGAGTGTATTAATAAGAGCAAGGCTGCTGAGGTGCGCTCCAGAGTGTATTAAAAGACAAGGCTGCTGAGTGCGCTCCACGAATGTATTAATAAGAGCAAGGCTGCTGAGGTGCTCTCCACGAGTGTATTAATAAGAGTAAGGCTGCTGACGGCGCTCCACGAGTGTATTAATAAGAACAAGGCTGCTGGGTGCGCTCCACGAGTGTATTAATAAGAGCGAGGCTGCTGAGGTGCGCCCACGAGTGTATTAATAAATAAGGCTGCTGACGTCCTCCACGAGTGTATTAATAAGAACAAGGCCGCGAGGTGCGCAAACGAG
>WNWK01044141.1:0-15216 GCA_009830355.1 Cherax destructor | reverse complement strand
GGGGAAAAAATTTCTCATCATTGAATTTCATTTGTTTTCTGTGGCCCATTTAAAGATTTGGTGATATCCGCCTGGAGTCTTGGGTGTCTTCACTGGAGGACACTGGCATGCAAATTCGAATGTCATCTGCAAAAGAAGACACGGCGTTGTGGCTAACATCCCTGTCTATGTCAGATATGAGGATGAGGAACAGGATGGGAGTGAGTACTGTGCCTTATGAAACAGAGCTTTACACCGTAGCCGCCTCGGACTTTACTCTGTTTACTACTACTCTTTGTGTTCTACTTGTTAGGAAATTATAGGTCCATCTACCAGGATAAGAACTGGGCTCCACACATATGCTGCAACAGTTGTCTACTAACTTCGCCAATGGTTGAACTGGAAGAGGAAAGGAATGCCTTTTGCTATGCCAGTGACATGGAGGAGCCAACAGACCATACCAACATTGTTATTTCTGCATGGTACCTCCAGTACAAAAGGGCTTGACAAAGAAAAAAAGGGGTCCATTGAATATCCAAACATTCCATCAGCTATTCGCCCAGTTCCACTGGAGAAGGTCTACCTGTTCCTTATGCACCACTTCGGTATCCTTCGTGTCAGATGAAGAAAGTGGTGAGGAGGAAGAAGAGAAGGATGACAGTGCTGGATTACAGAGTGACTGAAACTTTGATGAAGCACATTCCTCTAGGCCACATCTCATAACAAAAGGGGAACTCCATGACCTTGTCAGGATCTGCAACTACCCAAAAATAAGGCAGAGCTGCTGGGCTCTCGTCTTCAACAGTGGAATCTCCTAGCAGCTGATGGGAAGATTTCAAAATTTCGTGACCGTCAGCAGCAGTTCAACGATTTCTTCGTAATGGAAGGTGATTTAGTGGCCTACAAAATATTAATGGTCTGTTGGAAGCACTTGGCATCGACTACGAACCCAGTCACTGGAGTCTGTTCATAGATTCATCAAAAACGAGTCTGAAAGGTGTCTTGCTGCATAACGGCAATAGTAAACCATCAGTCACTGTGAGCTATGCATCACATATGAAAGAAACTTATGAGAATATAAAGCATATGTTGCAATGCATGAAATGATGAACATCAATGTCAGCTCTGTGGTGATTTAAAGGTTGTTGCTCTTGGATGGGATTGCAGGACGGATACTGCTGCTTTTATGTGATGGGACGGGCGTCTACCGGGAGTCTACCTGGAGAGAGCAAGAGGTTGCCACTACATCAGGAGAGACTGGCCACTCTGTCAGTCATTGGAGCCTGGGATGAAAAATGTTCAATATCCACCTCTCATTGAACCAAACAAATTTGCTACCACCACTACACATAAAACTGGGGCGCATGAAAACTTTGAAAAAGCTATGGACAAATCCTGTCAGGGATTAAAGTATTTAACATCAAAATTCCCTCACTGAGCGATGTTAAGATAAGAGAGTCCTCAGTGGTACTCAGATTCGAGAGCTTCTTAAAGATGGTGACTTTGAATCACACCTTCATGGGGAGGAGAAAGCTGCTTGGAAGCATTCAAGTTAGTGGCGAAGAGATTTCTCAGAAACAGAAGGAAGGCATCTATGAAGAAGTGGTGGGATACCTCATCAAGGTTTACAAGAACATGGGATGTAACATGTCACTTAAAATCCACTTTTTGGACTCACATTTAGACTTTTTCCAGCGAACTGTTGGGCAGTTAGTGACGATCATGGTGAAAGGTTCCACCAAGATATTTCAACCGGGAAAAAATGGTACCAGGTCAAAGGGGCAAAAGAATGAGTGCAGACTATTGCTGGACATTGGCAAGAGACGATTCTTCAGCCCACTATAAGCGTCAAAGCAAAAAGGCAGAGAGTAGGTACAGATTAGAGTTTAAAACATAAGGACATATATTATACATTATAATAAAATAATCAAATATTACATGTCTCGTATCTTTAAACCTATAGCCAATAAGCATTTTTCAAGGTGATATTTGGATTCAGGACATGAAAATACATAAGAATTAATTAATCTCATTTAAGAAGCACACAACTTTTCAAAAATTGTTGACCAGTGTAATGAGGTGTCCTTACAATGGATTCGTAATGGTAACAGTAAGGTTGTGTACGTACAAAACAGTCACTGAAATTAATCAAATCAGGCCATAATTGGGATTGGCCTGAATAGGACAGGAAATTTACGAAACCATCTCAATAGGGTGGTGAGAATGGAAAATGAATGAAGCGCAGGCATCATCGTACCTCACCCAGGGAAGTAAGCCATGTTACTTAACAGTTAGATACTGACTGGCCAGTTAGATTCTATTTGTTAGGTAGGCGTTAGGGTGTGTTTCACCTACAACATAGATGGTAGTGTTAATGTCAATATTTTTCTTTAATAATTTCGGGTATGGTGTTTTAATAATTACAAATAGTGGACCCCCAGTTTTCGAGCAGTGCGGAAATCGAGCAATTCGATTTTGAGCATTTTTTCTGCGAAATTCCCCCCGGATTTCGAACATCCACTCGGAAATCGTGTGTATGGAAAGCGTCCACCCGCCGGCGACGCCGCTTCCTAACGCGTATCACACTCAGTCTGCATCTCTCTCTCGTTGAGTTAGGAATACTCTGCATGTTCATTCATTCATCCGTTCATTTTTGTGCTTGTTTATTGATTGTTACTGTAAGTAAGCCACCATGGGGCCAAAGAAAGTTTAGAGTGCCAGCCCTTTGGTAAAAGAAGGTGAGAAACACGATAGAATTCAAGAAAGAACTTGTAGCAAAATATGAAAGTGTCGTATGTGTGGCCGAGCTCGCCAGGATGTATGGCAAGTCGACATCAACAATCTGTTCCATCCTGGGAAGAAAGCAGAAATCAAGGAAGCTGATGTTGCGAAAGGAGTAAATATGCTAACAAAACAGATATCACACACAATCGAGGATGTGGAGAAGTTGTTGTTGGTGTGGATCAACCAAAAACAGTTAGCAGGAGATAGTGTTTCAGAGGATAATTTGGAGAAGGCAAGGCAGTTGCATTCGGATCTCGGAATAAAATGCCTGAAAGAGTGCTGCTGTTAGTGAATTTAAGGCCAGCAAAGGCTGGTTTGACAGATTTAAGAAGCGTAGTGGCAACACAGTGTTGTAAGGCATGGCGAGGCTGCAAGTTCAGACAAATGTGTGGCTGAAGAATTCGTGCAAGAATTCAAGGAGTACATAGAGTATGAAGGATTCGTCCCCCAACAAGTGTTCATTTGTGACGAAACAGGCTTCTTTTGGAAGAAAATGCCAAAGAACCAACATCACGCAGGAGGAAAATACACTGCCAGGACACAAACCTAAAGTCGGTACCTGATCAGCCGGGCTGTGGTTCGTACGTTGGACTGCGTGCGGCAGCAGTAACAGCCTGGTTGATCAGGCTCTGTCCAACAAGAGGCCTGGTCACAGACCGGGCCGCGGGGCGTTGACCCCTGGAATTCTCTCAGGTAGACTCCAGGTAGACCTGACCAGCCAGGCTGTGGTTCGTATGTTGGACTGCGTGCGGCCAGCAGAACAACCTGGTTGATCAGGCTCTGGTCCAACATGAGGCCTGGTCACAGACCGGGCCGCAGGGGCGTTGACCTGGAATTCTCTCCAGGTAAACTCCAGGTATGAAGAATAGGTTAACTCTTTTATTCTGTGGTAACGCTAGAGGGATTTCAAAGTGAAGCCTTTTTGTGTATCACTCTGAAAATCCCCGAGTGTTCAAGAAAAACAGTGTCATGAAGAGAAAATTGTGTGTGATGTGGAAGGCTAACAGTAAGGCATGGGTCACGAGGCTAATTTTCATTGAAAAGTGGCTTCCCAACCTTGACAGAGTGAGGGTGTCCCAGGTGCGCGTCAAGTGACCCTGGTGACTGGTTGGTGAAGCTTTGTTTTCTACAAAATGGCGAACTACAGGAGGAGAGTCAACACCGTCTGCTTGGAATTGTCAAAAGGAGCCGTTTACCCGAGCAATGCCGACGTCGTTTTACCCTCATCATTCGGGATACTCTCAAGATACCTACCGAAGATTTGTACGGCGTGTCACTGAATGGTAATGCGAGAATCTTCGTGAAATTTGTGTCACCTGCTGTCTATGAAAGGGTTGTAGACACGTATCAAGATCGGCCTATTGTTGTCAACAATAGCTTGGAGGTGCGACTTCGCGACGTTTCGGCACATTACTCATGGATTCGTCTTCGTAATATTCCATTTGAGGCGGACGAAGCTGATGTACGACGTGAGTTTGGAAGTTACAGGACTATACATGCTGTCAATGTAGGGCGATGGTCCCAAGGAATCTATGCTGGGATGTTAGAAGGGTCTTTTTCCATGAAAATGACTTTGAGACAGCCTATTCCATCGTATGTGACTATGGAAGCGTTCAGCGCGGGTGGGTCACCTCTGGTGGAAGAGGTGCTGAGCCCGTCAATAGAGTTGCCTGGTTTTGACGAGATTCAGAGGCTCCTTGACAGCCCGACGCCAGTGGATTTCTTATCCACGCCAGTGACTTCACTGGTGGTGGAGACTGTACTTGTGAGTAGTGTGGGTGCAGAAGGAAGGCGTATACCTCATAAGTCTGTGATAGAGGCGGACGTGGAGGTGCACAGGGAAGATGGTGCGGGTGACATGGAGTACGAGGGAGCTTCCCGTAAGAGGCCAAGTACACCCGTGGAGGATGACGTTCTAACTCCAGGCCAGAGGTCAAGCAAAAAGGTTTGGGCAGATGTAGCCAAAGGTGACAAGGGTGCTCCCTTAGGTAAGTTAGGTAGGAGTTTTGGGAAGTCCTTTAGAAGTAGTAGTGGAAAGTCCAAGTCAGGTTTGTCAGCGGCTGGGAAGCGAAATGATAAAACCCTACCACTGTCTTCAAGTGCATTACAATAAATGTTAGTGGCCTCTGTACAGAGGTCAAGAGGCGATGGGTGGAGGTATCACTAAGACTTTTGGATGTAGATGTGTTCTTTATGCAAGAACATAATTTTAGGTGTGGAAGTGAGTTGCGAGTGCGAGGGTATTCATGTTATGTGGGGAACTCGGACAATTTCAAAGGTGGGGTTGTGGTAGGCATACGGGAGACCAGTCCTTTTACGCTGTTGGCATGGGATTGGGGCGGTGGGGGACGGGTTGTGCGTGTTGTGGGAACATGGGGGCATATACAAGTAGGTTTTGTTTGTGTGTATATGCCAGCGACGTCCAATAGACGGGTGAAGGAGGATTTTGTGCGCGAGCATTTAGTATATTTACTAAGGGGCCTCCCTTTAGTTTCTGTGATTGCCGGGGATTGGAATTGTGTTACTAGGGGAAAGGATGTTGAGCCAAGAGGTGGGGGGTGTCTCTTAGAGATTTTACGAGATGTACTGCGGGCGGTTGGTGTTGTTGACGTGATTGGGGGTGGGGGGTGAAATGTAGATTTCACCTTTTGTCGGAAAGGTTATGCCGCGCGTTTAGATAGAGTATATATTACTGATTTAATACGTTGTGGGAGGGTGGAATGCGTGGATTTGGGTTTCACAGACCATCAGGGCGTGCTGGCAGCTCTAGAATGGGAAGGTGTTGTTAGATTGTTGAAGGGTTTAGAGGCTTTGGAGACTTTTGGGTTATGGTGGGAGAGGTTGTGGGATAGTGGTAGAGGAATCGGGAATGTGGTGGATTGGTGGAATTTATGAGCAAAGTTAGCAATAAAGGGTTTTTACAGTAGGTTAGGGAGGGAAGATGTGTCATATAGGTACGGAAAGCAGAGGTACCTTGAGGGTCAGTTGCGAGATTGTTACGGTGCGGGAGGAAGGTATGATCAAGCAGAAATAGTGTCTTAGGAGTCAATTACAGGATATACAGAACGAGAGTTTTCAGGCGTTGAGGGTGCGGGTGAGGATAGAGGAGGTGCTATGGGGGATAAGCCCTCTGTTCAAGTCCTTTGAAGTTTCAGGTTGCGACGCAAGGCGACGACGGTGATGTCTTTGGTTGTAATAATATTGGTAGAATTACCGACAATATGTTAAGTAAAAGGACACAATTGCAACTAATGTGACATTTTATTGTGGCAACGTTTCGCTCTCCAGGAGCTTTCTCAAGCCGTTACAAGCGATAAATGGACATAGTTGGTATATATATACTGTCAAGGTGAGGTGAAAAACTAGTGGTGTTAGAAATAGTAGTGATATAAGTAGTATTAGTAGTAGTAGTAGTAATACAATAAGGTAGAACAATCAATATGCACGTGAGTAAAAGGTGATAAAACAAATACTTGGGTAGTATAACAATAGGTTAGACAAATATTTCTGCTGGAGGTTGAAATATAGAAGGCCAGTAGGAGTGTTCCACATCTACGATGTGCTAAACTAACAGGAGAGACTATGTGATGGTAGGGTTTACTGTTTCAGGAGGATTCTTGCTAAGACTTCAGAGATGGTGAAGCTGCCTTTGTTTTGTTTAATTGTGTTAGAAACAGAGATAAGTGCTGATTCAAGGCATTTTCGACTACGGAAATTAGTTTCTTTGATTACTAGTCGGGCGTCTTTGAATTTCATGAGATGATTGTTGGAATTTCGGTGTTGTACGCAGGCGTTGTTCAGGTTATCGTTTCTGCATGCATTCATGTGTTCATTGATGCGTGTCTCGAGGTTTCTTGCTGTTTCTCCTACATAAATTCTGTCGCAGCCTCCACAGGGTATAGTGTAGACCCCTGCGTTGACTGGTTCATGGTGCTTGGATTTAGTCCTGGTTAGATCCTTAATAGAAGTACTGGAAGCGATGGCGACTCTAGTGTTAGCTTGTGCAAATACTTTAGAAATGTTGGATGCAACCTGGCTGTTGGGAAGAATTATAACTTTGTTTGGAGTGGAGTTGACGCGTGGAGAATTAATGATCTGAAGAGCTCTTTTCTTGCAATCTTTGATGAAAAAGGAAGGAAAATGTAAATCAGTGAAGGTTTGGTGAATGTATGTACATTCCTCGTCAAGAAACTCAGGACTACAAATTCGGTAAGCTCTTAGGAATACAACACCAAAATGATGGACCTTTTGAATGACCAATCCACTTACGAACCCATCAACACACAACAGTGGGAAACACTCACTAACGATTTCCTATATAAAACCAGACAAATACTGAAACGCACCAGTGAAGGAAAGAAACTTCTGTACTTGATACCCAGCAACCCTAAACCAGCACACATGTATGGCTTACCCAAGACTCATAAGCATAATATTCCTCTTAGACCTATCACATCAGGTATAGGCAGTGCACCACACAAACTAGCCGGAGTTCTTGCCAAACATCTTTCCTGCCTTCTGGGGACCATCAGCCCCGCTCATCTTAAACATTCAGGCGACCTTCTTCACCGCATCCGAAATCTCTCCATCCGAAACAAGAAACTAAGCAGTTTGGACGTGACTTCCCTCTTCACTAAAGTACCTACTACACAAGCCATCGAGGTTCTACGACGTAAAGTCAATCAGGACCTCAACCTTCCTCTTCCTCCCGGAGATTTTGTTGACCTTATTGAACTCTGTGTTAATTTCAACTGTTTTTCTTTCAGTAACAGGCTCTACAAACAAACATACGGCATGGGAATGGGGTCCCCCATCAGTGCCGTCTTAGCTAACTTATACATGGAACACCTAGAGGCTGAACACTTCGCCAACATCGTCCCCTCAAGCGTCACTTGGTTACGTTACGTAGACGACGTCCTCGTAATAACTCCCAAACGTTTTGATGTACGGAATCTTCAGGCAAGGCTCAACGCAGTTGAACCGGCGATCCAGTTTACACTAGAAGAAGAGTCCAATAACAAGCTACCCTTTCTAGACGTCCTCATCCACAAAGTAGATAACAACCTAAGATTTCAAGTTTACCGGAAACCTACAAATAAAAATGACCTCACACATTTCTATTCCAGTCAAGATACTAAGACCAAAAGAGGTATCATCATCGGATTCTTCCTAAGAGCTTACCGAATTTGTAGTCCTGAGTTTCTTGACGAGGAATGTACATACATTCACCAAACCTTCACTGATTTACATTTTCCTTCCTTTTTCATCAAAGATTGCAAGAAAAGAGCTCTTCAGATCATTAATTCTCCACGCGTCAACTCCACTCCAAACAAAGTTATAATTCTTCCCAACAGCCAGGTTGCATCCAACATTTCTAAAGTATTTGCACAAGCTAACACTAGAGTCGCCATCGCTTCCAGTACTTCTATTAAGGATCTAACCAGGACTAAATCCAAGCACCATGAACCAGTCAACGCAGGGGTCTACACTATACCCTGTGGAGGCTGCGACAGAATTTATGTAGGAGAAACAGCAAGAAACCTCGAGACACGCATCAATGAACACATGAATGCATGCAGAAACGATAACCTGAACAACGCCTGCGTACAACACCGAAATTCCAACAATCATCTCATGAAATTCAAAGACGCCCGACTAGTAATCAAAGAAACTAATTTCCGTAGTCGAAAATGCCTTGAATCAGCACTTATCTCTGTTTCTAACACAATTAAACAAAACAAAGGCAGCTTCACCATCTCTGAAGTCTTAGCAAGAATCCTCCTGAAAACAGTAAACCCTACCATCACATAGTCTCTCCTGTTAGTTTAGCACATCGTAGATGTGGAACACTCCTACTGGCCTTCTATATTTCAACCTCCAGCAGAAATATTTGTCTAACCTATTGTTATACTACCCAAGTATTTGTTTTATCACCTTTTACTCACGTGCATATTGATTGTTCTACCTTATTGTATTACTACTACTACTACTAATACTACTTATATCACTACTATTTCTAACACCACTAGTTTTTCACCTCACCTTGACAGTATATATATACCAACTATGTCCATTTATCGCTTGTAACGGCTTGAGAAAGCTCCTGGAGAGCGAAACGTTGCCACAATAAAATGTCACATTAGTTGCAATTGTGTCCTTTTACTTAACATGTCTTTGGTTGTTGACGAGGACTTGGCTGGATAATGTAAGGGACAAAGGCTCTGTACTACGGAAAGCATGGGGAACTATGCGGATAAATGTTTTGCACAGAAATGGATTGGTAGAGAGGGGAATTGGGAGGCGAGGGAGGCCTTACTGCATAGTATAGTGGCGAACGTGAATGATGTGGATAGAATGGCCATGGAGGGTTGTATAATGGAGGAGGAGGTTGCCAAGGCTGTTCGGAGTCAGGCAATGGGAAAATCGCCGGGTTGGGATGGAATTTCGGGGGATTTTTATGTGGTACATTGGGAAACGTTAAAACATGTCCTGGTCCATTTATACAATGCTATGAAAGATGTTGGTAAAATGGGTGGGGAGGTGGGGTTGGGGATCGTCGTTTTAGTGCTGAAGGTACACATCCACGGAACTCTAGGAGAATATAGACCCATCACGTTGTTAGGAGCGGATTACAAGATTTTTGTAAGAATTTTAGCTAATCGTATGAAACGGGAGTTGGATAAAGTGGTATGGGAAGGGCAATATGGGATTCCTGGATGGTCTATGAGGGTCGGCCATCGTAGAATTAAAAGTTTTGTGGAGGAACGTCATGGGGGCAGAGTAGTGGATTGGATTGGGAAAAGGTTTTTGATAATGTAGATAGGGAGACTTTATTTGCAATGTTATTAAAACAGGGTTTTGGGAAGAGGTAGTGTCATGGGTGCATATGCTATATTTTGATGCAAAAATACGGGTTCAGGTGAATGGGAGGGTGGGGTCCGCGATAGACATGGGGTGGGGGCTGCGGCAGGGGTGTCCCCTCTCCCAGCTCTTGTTTGCCTGTTTGCAACACCCTTTTTATAGGTTAGTTAACGGAGGAGGGGGCAGGGTTTTAGTGCGCAGGGTGTAGAGTGGGCATCATAGGATACGTTGATGATGGTGCGTAGTAGGGTAGGCTTGGAATTCATTAACAGGGTTATAGTTTTTTTTGGAGATGCGTCAGGCATGCGTGTTAATAGGGAGAAATCAAAATTTTTGGAGGTGGGGTCCTGAGTGGGGGGGACGTTGGGCAAGGAGTATGGGTGGAAAACTGTCGAGAGCCTTAAAATATGTGGAGTACATTTTTGTGATGAGGAAAGGTCTGCAAGAACAATTAATTCGTCTTTAGTTGTAGATGCGGCTATTCGAAAAAATGGCTGGATGGCAACCAAGTGAGGTGACAATACTTCAGAGAGTAATTGTCATAAACGTCCTTGTGTATAACAAATTATGGTTTGTGGCAGCACTTTATCCTTTGCTTCCGGAGGATGTACTGAGGTTACAGAGGAAAGTATTGAATTTTATATGGGGATTCCGTCGACATTGGTTGGGGAAGGATGTCGACAGTCATGACAAAAATAGCTAAGGGAGGTATGGGGTTAATACCGGTACATAGGCATTTGATTGGTATTTATGTGCGGCTGGAATATCTAGAGCGAGGCGGAGTTAGGGGGGCGAGGGTTGACGCAGTAATGAGAGAGGTTAGAAGGTGGTGGGTGGGTAAGGATTTAATATTGTGTGAAGCCATGTTACGGCATCTATTGGTAGCGCAAGACCCCCAAGAAGGTAAAGGTATGTAAACTGGATAATATTGGTATGAATGTGGGTGAGGTCATTGGTGAGGAGGTTTATCCAGGTTACCATTGGAAGACCATTTGGTATTGGTTCAAGAGATTGCGATTGCAACCTCAGGTTCGAGAAACTGGATTCCGTTTCCTTCATGGAATCCTAGCGTCTAGGGATCAATTGTATGTCATGGGTTTGACTCAGGATCAGAACTGTGTACGGTGTGGATGGCCGGAAACGGCCTACCATGTCGTATACTTTTGTGAAGAATTAATAAGGGTGAGGAACTGGTTTCAGGGCGTCCTACGACTGGTGGGTGGTGAGGGGTTGTCAATGCTTAGGGCGTTAAGTTTAGAGGTATGGGGTTGTTCGGATGCAGTCCGACGATCGGTTTCGTACTTGGTACTCGACTTTTTATATGTTTCTTGGGGAATGTGGGAGATTAGAAGTGCGACGCGCATCAGGGCACTGGCGTGTCGGTTTTACAGAACGAAATGTAGAAATCGTGAAGTGTATGGACATAGCTGGGAGAGAGACTTTTCGTTGGGATATAGACATCTAATGATGGATGTATTTAAGGGGCTGTGACATCCACTGCGTGTTGAATGGATCCATGACGGAGTGTGTGGGCTGGTCTCCTGGGAGGGAAAGGGTGTCCTTCGTTTTATGTATGAAGTGCGCTAGTGAATAGGTGTGCAAGATGTGGAGTGTGGCCTAGGACGATGGAGGGTGACCTGTAGTAGGTCCGGGGTAGGTTTCTCAGTGTGATTGTTGACCCAGACTGGGGGGGGGGGTTCAAAATAGAGACACAGTGCTTGGTTTTATCATTTTGGTAGAACTGTTAGTTATTAAGTGTTAGGTAAACTTATTTTGCATGGAGAAGAGTCGGTCATATATAGTAGTATAGAGGTATGCGAGTTGGATATTCAAATTGGGCTATTATATCCGAAGACTTTTAAGAGACAGTGATATCCCATTGTGCCAAATAAGGGTTATATCATGTGTGCGTTACTTTTGTGGCCTTCCATAGACCAACTCAGATTGTGCGAATTGATATCATGGAGAGATTTCCAAGTTGTCTATCTGGTGGATAGAACATATATACAATTAGGCTATGATTCTTATTAGTGTTGCTTGGTTATGTGTTAAAAATTTCTTAGGTGTTCAGATGTATACTGGTAATATGTACTGAGGTTATTTAGTTAGGTGTTTGTGTACCTAGTAAGGGGGAGAATTTAGAGGAAAAGTGATCTAATGACAGAGAACCTAAGGTTTTCTGACGATATCATAAGGTCACCTAGTTTTGTGTTAGGAGCAAGCCAAAGCATGTGGAGAGTTATGGGAATTAACCTTGGATGGTATGCTCACCATGAACAAGGCCGGTGGTAGGAGAATTGTGTTTTGTAGCCTCGAATGTTTTGTAATGATCGGAGACGTAAACTTAGGTGCTTCTTGATCCCATGTAACACATGCGAGTTGGACTGGAGTCAGTGTCGACAAAGATAATTTGTATTGAACAGATATGTGTTTCGACCTAACTTGTATGTAATACTAAAGCAAATGAACAACATATATGTATGGTCAAATAGTATACATGGTAAGGTTGGTAATGATTTGTAAATGTATTAGGGGGGGGTGTTGTAATATTATTAAGCATTGTTGCAATAATTTCCACTCATATTAGGTATCCTTTCTGGTATTGTATATACCTGTATGTACCGTTTTCAACAAGATTAAAGTTTTTACACTAACGGTATTAACATATTTAAAGTACACATGGTTAGATGCCTATGTCTTGTGTTCGGAGGTATGATATATTATGTTGAGAAACGCTGTGTTGGGCTCTGAACACAAATCAGTTAAGTCGGGGTTTCCCTCGTGACATGTCAGGTGTTGAGCTACAGGAGGGTTCCTGATACTAGAGCATGTGATCGTGTTGTATGGTAGCTCTGGGAGGATGGGGGGGGGTTCTTGGTTTGTAATTTGTAGTTAGTGACATAATACTATGCTTGTTATAGTACTTATCATTGTTCTGAATGTTTTATTTCCGCATTGCGGTTTTGATGTAACGGGTTTACATCGAATATGAAATGTCAAATTTCTTTCCTGCTGACGTGTTGGATTATGACAGTGTATAATTATTATATTATCACATACATATTTTGTTCCTGATGTATCTCTTTTTGTATGTACTTGTATGTACTGTTTTTAAATAAAATATAAAAAAAAATTCATTGAGTGGGTCAATGAAGTGTTTGGCCCGAGTGTGAAGAAATATCTCCTGGAAAATAAATTTTCACTTAAGTGCCTCCTGGTAATGGACAATGCTCCTGCTCATCCTCAAGACTTGGAAGACCTATTGTTTGAGGGCTGTAATTTCATTACAGTGAAGTTCTTGCCCCCAAATACCACTCCTCTCACCCAGCCCATCCACCAAAGCAATGTTTCAAAGGTGCTTTGAAGTGACCTCAGACACTGAATTGACCCTAAGGGGTTGTGGAGGAATCACTTCAATATCCTCAATTGCATAAGCCTTATAGATAAGGCTTTGCAGGAGTGACTTCAGGACTTTGAACTCTGCTTAGAAAAATTGTGGCCAGAATGTGTCCAAGAGAAGGATTTTGAAGGGTTTGAGGACCCTGAGGACCCTAAGCCTATTGTGAAATGTCTTGTGTCTTTGAGGAAGTCCATGGGGTTGGATGTAAGTGGCGAGGATGTGGAAGAGTTGGTGGAGGACCACAGGGAAGAGTTAACCACTGAAGAGCTGCAACACCTTCAACTGGAACAGCAACAGACCACAGCTGAGGATATTGCTCGGAGGAGGAGGAAGAGAGAGGATGGGGGGGAGAATGTGCCTTCTTCAGTCATTAAGGACATTGTGCAAAGTGGAGTGAGTTGGGATTTCCCAAACAATAATCTCTCCTCCTCTCTCCCTCCTCGCCTTCTTCAATGTGCCAACAAGAGTCTTCAATAAAGGTATGTAATGTTTATATTTATTTATATTTATTTCTCATTGTTTTCTGTAAATAGAACTATAGTTACTCTTTAAAAAATGTTTTTTTTTTTGTGAATATTTCTGGGTGTTGGAACGGATTAATTGAATTTACATTATTTCTTATGGGAAATATTACTTTGGTTTTCGAGCATTTCGATTTCGAGCAACCTTCCGGGAAAGGATTAATTACGAAAACCGGGGATCTACTGTACTGTTAATTTGAAATTTTACCCTGTCTGTGTGTATTAGTGTTCCCATTAATCATTTCTGGAGATTGGGTACTGAAATTATCATACAGTCCACTATATTATAATTTACCAGAGTTCCTGGTATTAATTTTTATACCTGGACCTGGAGTTTACCTGGGGAGAGTTCCAGGGGTCAACGCCCCCCGCAGCTCGGTCTGTGACCAGGCCTTATGTTGGACCAGAGCCTGATCAACCAGGCTGTTACTGCTGGCCGCCCCAGTCCAACGACGAACCACGCCTGGTTGGTCAGGCACCGACTTTAGGTGCCTGTCCAGTGCCTGCTTGAAGACAGCCAGGGGTCTATTGGTAATCCCCCTTATGTATGCTGGGAGGCAGTTGGGAAAAGTCTTGGGCCCCTGACACTTTTGTGTTCTCTCAACGTGCTAGTGGCACCCTGCTTTTTATTGGGGGATGGTACATCGTCTGCCGAGTCTTTTTGCTTTCGTAGGGAGTGACACTCGTGTGCAAGTTTGGTACTAATCCCTCTAGGATTTTCCAAGTGTATATAATAATGTATCTCTCCCGCCTGCATTCAATCCAAGGCAGGGGTATACACAATCCCTTGTAATGGCTGCAGCAAATTATACGTTGGCGAAACATCCAGAGACCTACAAACACGCATTTCAGAACACCAGTACGCAGGCAGATCTGACGACTCAAGAAATGCCTGTGTTCAACACCGAAATTTACACAACCATTTAATCAACTACAGAAACGCAAGACTCATCGCCAAGAAGACAACACGCAATACCGAAGAATCCTAGAATCATCACTCATCTGTATATCCAACAACTTCAACCAGAACAACGGCTTCTACAACATAGCTGAACCTATTGCCAAGAAACTACTTCAACGCTATCCCACTTAGAACTCAAGAATGGTACACTGCAGGTCCTTTAAGTCACACTATGTTTTTAACTATCACACTACTTTTAAGACTCACATGCAGCTTTCTCCACCTGACCCAGCATTCTCCCAAATTGACTGTACCCTATATATCTCCATGTTGCTCATTTTTTCCCGGTAGATCTGTCTGTGACTCGATAAAGCCCACTGCGTGGGCGAAACGTTGTCAATAAAGGTCATTATACTGCTTATGTGTTTATTTTTCCCTCGCCTGCATTCTAGAGTACAGGTTTAGGAACTTCAAGCGTTCCCAGTAATTGAGGTGGTTTATTGCAGTTATGCGTGCCATGAAGGTTTCTCTGTACATTTTCAAGGTCAGCAATTTCCCTGCCTTGAAAGGTGCAGTTAGTGCAACAATATTCCTGCCTAGATAGAACAAGCGACCTGAAAAGTGTCAACATGGGCTTGGCATCCCTGGTTTTGAAGGTTTTCATTATCCATCCTGTCATTTTCTGGCAGATGCGATTGCTACAGTGTTATCGTCCTTGAAGGTGAGATCCTCTGTCATGATCACTCCCAGGTCTTTGGCGTTAGTTTTTC
>WNWK01044140.1:0-15216 GCA_009830355.1 Cherax destructor | reverse complement strand
GAAATAAGGCCGGATAACTTTTTTTCGGCTAAAGCTCTAGCTCCTGGAATGGATTAAGAACGACCCGGGGGTCCACTTATATATAAAACATGTATATATATATACAGTGGCCCCCGGCCAAAAACCAACCCAAGAAGCCTGCTCAAGTGCCATTACCAAACAATTTTACCCCCAAGGAATAATGTAAAGAGGGGGGGCTATTTCAGACCCCAAAAATACACTTCCAAAGCATTTACAATTTATCTTACATTTGTACGTTTTCCGGGGGTGTTCTTTACTTGGGGTCCACTGTAAAACAGTGGACCCTGGGAAAAAAAAATACAGTGGACCCTCGGAAATTGAACATACAGGGGCCCCCCACTACCCGAAGGGCCCTCGGCAGTGGAAAAAACCGTCATTAGAACAAGAAAATCGATATCGTCATCGAACAAAATATCCCCATTCAACAAGTGTGTCCATCACCTGTCTGCTCAGGCACTTGGAGGCCAGCCCCAAATTTTTACACTCGAGAGAACAATACCCTGAAACGCCCATCCAGACATTTCACAAATTATAATTTTTTGGGAGTTTGTTCTTTAAAATTGTGAGGGGAGTGGGGGTAGAGGCAGTGGTGAGTAAACAAGATTAAATAAAGGGTTTCGGGAGGGTTTTGAAAAACAAACCAGTTGTTGTTGTTGTTGCTGTTACCACCCTGACACGTACGATTTTGTTACTACTTGAAGCTGACGGGAAGTGATCTAATGCAGATGGCATTAAAAAACCCCTTTTTTCTCTTATACTAACACGTCTGAAGGAGGAAAAAAAGGGGAAGATGTTTTCACAGCTGTAGCGAGAATGCTCGCCACCACCACCACCCTTTCCCCAGCCACCACAAAAAAGGGACATATTTTATTTTTTTTCTAGAGGTTTTCGGGGTTTTTTGTTTTTATATTGTTTTTTTATGTCATATTAGATGAATTGTGATAGATAAAAAAAGAGTTGATAATAAACCACAGTGGATTTTTTTGTTTCCCTAAAAAGGAACGGATTATTTGGTTTTTTAAATTTTTTCTTTAAGGGGAAAAAATTAAAACGCCCTTTTAAACATTTCCACCCCAAAAACAAGCTCCTGGAACGGTTAAATTTGAATGGCGAGGGTCCACCGTAATCCCCTTCCAGGAGCTTTTCTCTCAAATGTTAAAAAAACAAATCAATACTCCCATAAGAAATAATGGAAATAAAATTTAAACCGTTTTGCTGTCAGGAGGGATGACAAAAAGTACTTCACTATGACTCTATTATCCCAAATTGAAAAAACTTATTTATCTATCACAATTCATTTAATATGACATAATAAACAATATAAATAACATAAAATCCTGATACACACTCTAGAATGAATAAAATATGTACAGTAGACCCTTGAAAATCGTCCACCTCCCAACTTGAACAATTATGTAAGTGTATTTTTGTAAGTGCTTTTGTAAGTGTATTTTTGGGGGTCCGAAACGGACTAAGCTAATTTACATTTTTCCTTATGGTAACAAATTTGTTCGGTAATGGCACTCGAACAGCATTCTGGAAAGAATTATGGACGATTTTTAAGGGTCCACTGTATGTCATTACGAATGTGGTGGCAGGGGAGGACGGTGGTGGCGGGCATATTTGGTGCAGCTATGAAAACATCTTCCCATTCTTTCCTCCTTCAGACGTGTTAGTACAAGAGAAAACGGAGTTTGTAATGCTAACTGTATTAGATCACTTCTTTCCAGTCGGCTACACGGAGTGAACAGAATTCATTCCTGTCCAGGCTGGTAACAGCAACAACAACTTTTTTCATAAATGACAAAAAAGGCACAATACCGTGACTGGAACAATACACACACAACCCGCACATATAAAAGGAGATGAGCTTACGACGACGTTTCGGATCGACTTGGACCATTTACAAAGTCACACTAACACGAAGGACAGGTGGAAGGGGTATTTATAGGCAGGCAGACAGGGGAGGGCACAAGAAAGTGTTAGTGTGACTTTGTAAATGGTCCAAGTCGGTCCGAAACATCGTCGTAAGCTCCTCTCCTTTTATATGTGCAGGTTGTGTGTGTAACAACTGGTTTGTTTACAAAACTCCCGAACCTTCCACACTCTCATTCTCTCTCGTTTATTCATTTAATCTTGTTTACTCACCTCTCACTCTACATTAAGACTGCCTCTTACCACCACTGCCTCTCATCACCACTGCCTCTAACACTGCCTCAACCAATGAACAAGCACCACTACTGCCTCTCACCACCACTGCCTCTCCCACCACTGCCTCTCACCACCACTGCCTATCACCACCACTGCCTCTCACCACTACTGCCTCTCACCACCACTGCCTCTCACCACCACTGCCTCTCATCACCACTGCCTCTCATCACCACTGCCTCTAACCTGCCAATGAACAAACTCCAAACACAGTTAATTAATTGTGAAATATTTGGAAGAGCAAGCAGGGTAATGTTCACTGGAGGATAAACAAAGCTAGACTGACTCACGACACCTGGGCAGACAGGTCTGGTACGCACTTGTTCGAGTGGAATGTGTTTGATTACCGAAATACAATTTGTTGTTCTATTTCCGATTTGTTCAATTACCGAGCTGTTCGACTTCCGAGGGTCCACTGTACAGTGGTCCCTCGGTTTTCGTGTATCTCTGTTTTCGTGTATTTCAGTTTTCGTGTAGTTTTTTCGTGGAAAATTGCCCTCTGTTTTCGTGTGTTCCCTCCGTTTTCGTGCTTGGTCCGGAACCCTGTCCAGTGCCCAGCGCACATACAAAGCCCACAAGA
This sequence comes from Cherax destructor, assembly GCA_009830355.1. NCBI lineage: Eukaryota > Metazoa > Arthropoda > Malacostraca > Decapoda > Parastacidae > Cherax > Cherax destructor. The sequence goes on along the minus strand of WNWK01044140.1, from coordinate 12,407 downwards.
ACGCATCCCACGCACATTCTCAGGCAGTGTAGCATTGTTTCTGGTTGAGTGAACATTATCCTGCGAGTTCATACAAAACATTTCTTAACAATCCATTGTTTTTGGCCCTTGATTATTGTGTGTGACTGCTAAATATGCCACCACAGGCCCAAAGATAGCTCCTAGTGTCAGTCCTTTGGTAAAGAAAGTGAGGAACACCATAGAATTAAAGAAAGAAATCGTAGCAAAGTGGTGAGAGGCAGTGGTGATGGGAGGCAGTGGTGGTGAAGGCAGTGGTGGTGAGGCAGTGGTGAGAGGCAGTGGTGATGAGGCAATGGTGGTGAGGCAATGGTGGTGAGAGGCAGTGGTGATGAGGCAATGTTGGTGAGAGGCAGTGGTGCTGAGAGGCAGTGGTGCTTGTTTGTTGGTTGAGGCAGTGTTAGAGGCAGTGGTGATGAAAGGCAGTGGTGGTAAGAGGCAGTCTTAATGTAGAGTGAGAGGTGAGTAAACAAGATTAAATGAATAAACAAGAGAGAATGAGAGTGTAGAAGTTTCGGTAGTTTTGTCAACAAACCAGTTGTTGTTGTTGCTGCTGCTGCTGTTGTTGTTGTTACCAGCCAGCCTGGACAGGAATGATTTCTGTTCACACCTTGAAGCGACTGGAAAGAAGCGGTGGTAGAGGCAGTGGTGGTGAGAGGCAGTGGTGGTGAGAGGCAGTGGTGGTGAGAGGCAGTGGTGGTAAGAGGCAGTGGTGATGAGAGGCAGTGGTAGTGAGACTGGTGATGAGAGGCAGTGGTGATGGGAGGCAGTGGTGGTGAGAGGCAGTGGTGGTAAGAGGCAGTGGTGGTGAGAGGCAGTGGTGGTAAGAGGCAGTGGTGGTGAGAGGCAGTGGTGATGAGAGGCAGTGGTAGTGAGACTGGTGATGAGAGGCAGTGGTGATGGGAGGCAGTGGTGGTAAGAGGCAGTGGTGGTGAGAGGCAGTGGTGGTAAGAGGCAGTGGTGGTAGAGGCAGTGGTGGTGAGAGGCAGTGGTGGTAAGAGGCAGTCTTAATGTAGAGTGAGAGGTGAGTAAACAAGATTAAATGAATAAACGAGAGAGAATGAGAGTGTAGAAGTTTCGGTAGTACCGGCAGTACCGGCAAACCTACAAGAAGAAGGTAGTTTTGTCAACAAACCATTTGTTGTTGTTGCTGCTGCTGTTGTTGTTACGAGCCAGCCTGGACAGGAATGATTTCTGTTCACACCTTGATGTGACTGGAAAGAAGCGGTGAGGCGGTGATGAGAGGCAGTGGTGGTGAGAGGCAGTGGTGCTGAGAGGCAGTGGTGGTGAGAGGCAGTGGTGGTGAGACAGTGGTGATGAGACAGTGGTGCTGAGAGGCAGTGGTGGTGAGAGGCAGTGGTGCTGAGAAGCAGTGGTGGTGAGAGGCAGTGGTGGTGAGACAGTGGTGATGAGAGCCAGTGGTTGTGAGAGGCAGTGGTGGTGAGAGGCAGTGGTGGTGAGAGGCAGTGGTGGTGAGAGGCAGTGGTGGTGAGAGGCAGTGGTGGTGAGAGGCAGTGGTGATGAGAGGCAGTGGTGGTAAGAGGCAGTCTTAATGTAGAGTGAGAGGTGAGTAAACAAGATTAAATGAATAAACGAGAGAGAATGAGAGTGTAGAAGTTTCGGTAGTTTTGTCAACAAACCAGTTGTTGTTGTTGCTGCTGCTGTTGTTGTTACCAGCCAGCCTGGACAGGAATGATTTCTGTTCACACCTTGATGTGACTGGAAATAAGTGATCTAATGCAGTTAGCATTACAAACTCCGTTTCTCTTATACTAATGCGTCTGAAGGATGAAAGAATAGGAAGATGTTTTCATAGCTGGACCGAGTATGCCCGCCACCACATTCGTAATGAGACACATATTTTATTCATTCTAGAGTGTATATCACGTTTTATGTTATTTATATTGTTTATTATGTCATATTAGATGAATTGTGATAGATAAATAAGCCGTAGAGCTGATATTAGTGTCAAATTGAAGCATTTTGTCCTGCCTCCCAACAATAAACTCGCCTCCCTCTCTCCTCCTCTCCATCTTCCATACACCAACAAAGTCGCCAATAAAAGTAAGTGTGATGTTAAATGTTCATTTATACATGTTATTAGTGCTTTATATTTATTTGTTATTTTTTTCTGTATGTAAATCTATATTTAATCTCTAAAAAATTATTTTTTGTTAATACTCCTGGGTGTCTGAAACGGATTAATTGAATTTCCATTATTTCTTATGGGGAAAATGGCTTCAGTTTTCGTGTGTTTCAGTTTTAGTGCCTCCCTCTGGAACGGATTAAACACGAAAACCGAGGGACCACTGTATATGTTTTTATTTTGTGTTCTGTGCCCTGTTCTTGCGAGAGAGAAAGAGAGACCGAGTTTTTTTTTTACTACCAGTCATGGTCAGGGTCGACCATGAGTAGGTGGCCGAGTGAATGTAGACAGCCTGTACTGTCTGCATAGACAGTCTATGCTGTCTGCCAGCCGAGCAAAATGTAGGCTGTAAGCCTACATGCCTAGTTCCCATAGTTTCCACCAGGGGGCAGGTCTCTGTGTGGGTATGCCCAGACTTGCCTCTCGCTCACTCTCTCTGCGGCCTTCACTCAGTCAACAGGTCTACTCCTCTCTCCCTCGCATGGGCATGGCCCTCCCAAGCCATGGGCACAAACACACTGACTATGTATCCTCAAGTTATCACAAATAAAGAAGAAGCCTCCAAGCCTTATCATCACACCCCGCTCTGCAGAACGACACAATCAACTTGCGTTATATAAGCTATATGGGAAAAGGGGTTACTAGCCCATTGTTCCCGGCATTTTAGTTGACTTTTACAACACGCATGGCTTACGGAGGAAAGAGTCTTATTCCACTTCTCCATGGATATGAAAGGAAAACAATAAGAATAAAGAACTATTAACCCTTAAACGGTCCAAACGTATAATACGTTCTACCGCTTACTGCCCCGAATATTTCGAAAAGCAAAATTTTGTTTTTATAGAAATGAAGAGCACATTTTAAGTGTTATAGAATAAAAAAAAATCTAGGGGCAGTAGTTACCGAGATATGAGGCAGAGAAGTTGGCACTGGATGCTCACCTGACAGCAACAGGAGTCCTGCCACTTGCAGAATCGCTGCCGATATACCTTTTTTTCTATTTATTTTATTATTTTATATAATTTTTATGTTCTGATAATTACAATTTATAGTAGTTCTTGTGATTTCATAGCCAATCTGTGTTCTGACAGTAATATTAGGTACTGAAATTGTACTCAAATGATAATAATAATGATAGTGCATAATAATAATAATAATAATGATAGTGCATAATAATAATAATAATAATAATAATAATAATAATAATAAATAATAATAATAATATGTAATAATCATACAATAAATTTCAACCCTAAGCATTATGTAATATATGTGTCACTGCCTTATCTCATCTGATCTCCACTAATCATGACTGGTGACATTTGGTGTGTGTGAGGGTAGTCTTATCTCTTCTTATCAGTCCAGTAATTACAGTGATGACATTTGAAGCTTACACTGCTTCCCTTTATTTATTACTCAAATTTGTCTGTCTGTCTGTCTGTATCTGTCTGTCTGTCTTTCTGTGTATCTGTCTGTCTGTCTGTCTGTGTGTGTGTCTTTCTGTCTGTCTGTGTGTTGTCTCCTTTCTGTCTGCTTGTCTCAGAGAGTAGCTCATGAACCAAATGGTATTACGCAGATCCCAAGCACAGTATAACACTTTGTCTGGATTTTTTGAGTTATCCTAGGTAATTTACACTAGTTATACTGTAATTGTATTTTTCGTATGTGTTCCGAAGATAGAGACAGATAGAGATAAAGAGACAGATAAAAAACAGACAGACAGAGGGAAAAGACAGCCCAGGTACCCAGCTGGGCCAGCTGCTGGCAGCCAGGGGCCAGCCAGCCCCGCCAGCTGGCCCGCCAGCCTGCCCACATCACTTTCCATTAAAAAAAGGTTAATATGACATGACATCAGTGAATCCTTGGTGTTTGCCGCAGTGTTTGCTCTAGCTGGCTCTCAATTTAACTGGTGCTCCCAAAGGACTAAGTGGTTCCAGATTTTTTAATATGGCGCACACCGAGTGTTAGGACCCTTTCTATGCTGACCAGGCATCTCAGGCCAATCATGCCAAATTTGGAGGAATGAAAAAAAAACGTAAAATACGTTTGGGGAGGGAAGAACGATATAGTATACGTTTGGACCTTTTAAAGGGGTTAAGGTAAATCAAAGAAAACTCAGATGAGTGTGTATACATAAACGTGTACATGCATGTGTAGTGTGACCTAAGTGTAAGTAGAAGTAGCAAGATGTACCTGAAATCTTGGATGTTTATGAGACAGAAAAAGACACCAGCAATCCTACCATCATATAAAACAAAATAAAACCCTTTCCCTTTTTTTATCTCACTTGGTAGGACGGTAATCCCTGAGTGGTTGCTGCCTACCAACCTACTAAGTGTTTTTAATTTTACTGTAATGTCTCAAAAGTAGCATGCCAATTACATGAAAAACTTGGCAAAAATTGAAAAAATGTTAAAAGGTTGACAAATGTCATAATTTGTAAATTACTTAATATAAATTTAGGTAAATGACTAAAAAATATTCCTAATAATGGCAGACCCCAGGAATGATACTCCTTATACATAATTAAGAATTTCTTTTACCTCAGCTAGCATCTCATGGTGTCTGCTTTCTTACGTATAGTGCCAGGTTGGGGGCATTATGCTGTTCCATTACCGAAAATTGTTTAGTCAGCTCTTAAAACGACCAACCTTATCCACAGTTGTAAGAGAGCTTCTTTCTCCAGTTTCTAAAAAATAAAATAAAAATTGTATATCTTGCAGAAAAAAAACACAAAAATGTCTCCATCATTAATAAATATAAAATCCCAGTGAAACCCTGAATTTGGCCGCCCGAGGTTTTCGTTTTTCGGCCTAATTTTGCCCGACTTTCAGCCAGCATACCAGACCTGTTTGCCTGCCCAGGGCTTGGCCCTCCCGCGCAAGCGTTGGAGCCAGTCAGCTTTGTTTATCCTTGAGTGAACATTACCCTGCAGCCTATCCAAACATTTCACAAAAATTCATTGCTTTTGTGCTTGTTTATTAATTGTGACTGTGAAATGCCACCTGGGCACAAAGAAACTTCATAGTGGCAGCCCTTGGTAAACAAAGTGAAAACACGAAGAATTGAAGAAAGAAATTGAGCAAAGTACCAAAGTGGGGAGGAAAAGAGGGGGAGAATGGGGTTTTTTTCAGTGATTCTATGATATTCCCATACTAAAGCAGCACGAGTCGAAAAGGCCCATAGCACCAGCCAGCGATAAAGTGTAGAAAATTTAAAAGTGTAGCAAGTAAGTTAAGCGATTAATCGATGGGGGAAAATACAGCACGAAACGGGGGCCCCCAATGTTGTTGGAGTTAAGGGCAACTGACAACACTGCCGTCTGGGGCCCCTGACCACCACTATGTAAGGCTTATCTTTCAGTGGCTCTTATACACCCAACAACAAACAACACAGCAACACTGTCGGGTTAGGTATGACATATTTTATTCATTCTAGAGTATATATTATTTTTTCTATTTTATTAATATTATTTATTATGTCATATTAGATGAATTGTGCAAAAATAAAAAAACCCCTAGTGTTAATATTAGTGTCATGTTGAAGGACTATTTTTCCCGCCTACAAACAAACTTTCCTGCCTCTCTCATGTGCCAACAAGAGTCTTCAATAAAGATAAAACTGTTTAAAAATTTTATTTATTAAAATTAAAATCTTATATTATTTTTCATTGTTTTCTGTATGTAAAACTATAGTATTTATTTTTTTAAAAAAAATTTAAATTTTTTTGAATTTTTTTGGGTGGAAACGGATTAATTGTATTTACATTTTTCTTAGGGAAAAAAATGGTTGATTTTGGCCAGTTCGAGTTAAGGCCTAGCTCCGGAAACGGTTAGGCAAAAATTGGGCCCACTGCATGTACTAATAATAATCCCATGGGCACATTAAATGTCTTATTTTACATTAATATAGACATTTTCATTAACCCAATATAATATGGAGATGGTAGCTGGGTGGGGGGAAAAAACATTACTTTTCTCTGGTCCAGATCAAAAAAAAACTTGTATGAATCTGTTTTTCCCAGTCACTTCATTTAACCCTTTCATTTTTTGACTTACAGTCATCCCCCCTTTTTGTGTATTTTGTTTTCGTGTATTTCAGTTTTGTTGCTTTTTTTGGGGGAAAATTTACCTTTTTTTTTCGGGGACCCCTCCATTTTCGTGCTGGTCCAGAACCCTGTCCAGCCCCCAGCGCATTTTAAAAAGCCCAAAAACCCGCCTCCCACGCACATTCTCAGGCAGTGTAGCATTGTTTCTGGTTGAGTGAACATTATCCTGTAATTCATAAAAAATTTTTAACAAGCCATTGTGTTTGGCCCTTGATTTTGTGTGTGACTGCTAAATAAGCCACCATGGGCCCAAAGATAGCCCCCAGTGTCAGTCCTTTGGTAAAAATAGGAAAAACCATAGAATTAAAGAAAGAAATCGTAGCAAAGATTGAGAGGAGTGGTGGTGAGGGGGGAGGGGGTGAGAGGCAGTGTTGTGAGGGGGCAGTGGTGGTGAGGGGGCAGGGGTTTGGGAGAAACAGTGGTGATGAGAGGCAATGGTGGTGAGGGGGGAGTGGTGATGAGAGGCAGTGGTGCTTGTTTGTTGGTTGGGGGCAGTGTTAGAGGCAGTGGTGATGAGGGCAGTGGGGGCTTGTTTTTTTTGGTTGGGGTGTTTAAAAGGGTGGTGAAAAAAGGAGTGGTGGTAAGAGGCAGTCTTAATGTAGAGTGAGAGGTGAGAAAACAAGATTAAATGAATAAACAAAAATGAGAGGGGAAGTTTCGGTAGTTTTGTCAAACCAGTTGTTGTTGTTGTTGTTTTTTTTTTCTGCTGTTTTTCCCAGCCACCCGGACAGGAATGATTTCTGTTCACCCCTTTAAAACGACTGGAAAAAAACGGTGGTAAAAGGGGGGAGGGGGCAGGGTGGTGGAGGGTGGTGGTGAGAGGCAGTGGGGGTGAGAGGCAGTGGTGGGGGAGAGGCAGTGGTGGTGAGACAGTGATGAAAAGGATGGTGATGAGAGGCAGGGGGGTGGAGGCAGTGGTGGTAAGAGGCAGTGGTGGTGAGAGGCAGTGGTGGTGGGGGGGGGAGTGGTGGTGAGAGGCAGTGGTGGTGGGGAGGCAGTGGTGGGAGAGGCAGTGGTGGGGGGGAGGCAGGGTGGTGAGGCAGTGGTGGTGGAGGCAGTGGTGATGAGAGGCAGTGGTGATGAGACCCCGTGGTGATGAGAGGCGTGGTGGTGAGAGGAAAAGGGGGGTGAGAGGCAGTGGAAACCCCTTTTGCCCTTTTGGCACATGTCAATTAGACACTAGGCCTGTTGTATGTATGTGTGTGTGGGAAACCCCAAATGTTTCGCCCCCCCGGTTTTAACCCCGGGGCCCCCCTGCGGGGAAGAGTTTTTTCCACGGGGCCCCACCGAGACAGTGGTGATGAGAGGCAGTGGTGGTGAGGGGGGAATGGTGGTGGGGGAAAAATGGTGGTGAGGCAGTGGTGGTGGGGGCAGGGGGAAAGAGGGGGTCTTAATGTAAGTGAGGGGGTGAGTAAACAAGATTAAATGAATAAACGGGGAGAATGAGAGTGTAGAAGTTTTTTTTTGTTTTTTCAAAAAACCAAAGTTGTTGTTGTTGCTGCTGCTGTTTTTGTTCCCAAACCAGCCGGGGCGGAATGATTCCTTTTTACCTTGAAGTGACGGGGAAAAAGTGATCTAATGCAGTTAGCATTAAAAAATCCGTTTTTTTATACTAATGCGTCTGAAGGAGGAAAGAATGGAAGATGTTTTCATAGCTGGACCAAAAATACCCGCCCCCCATTGTAATGACACACATTTTTTTCATTCTAGAGTGTTTTCATGTTTTATGTTATTTATATTGTTTATTATGTCATATTAGATGAATTGTGATAAATAAATAAGCCGTAGAGCTGATATTAGTGTCAAATTAAGGGTTTTTTCCCGCCTCCCAACAATAAACTCGCCTCCCTCTCTCCTCTCCATCTTCCCTTTTACCAACAAAATTTTCCAATAAAAGTAAGTGTGATGCTAAATGTTCATTTATACATGTTAAATTGGGTTTTTTTTTATTTGTTATTTTTTCTGTATGTAAATCTATATTTAATCTCTAAAAATTATTTTTTTTTTTAAAACTCCTGGGGGGCTGAAACGGATTAATTGAATTTACATTATTTTTTGGGGAAAATGGCTTCAGTTTTCGTTGATTTCAGTTTTCCCCTCCCCCCGGAACGGTTAAGCACGCGGAGGGACCACTGTACATTAAAGTCTTACCCCCAGGGTTATTGACGTACTAAACGCATAAAAATTTAGCACCCTCAAATCAAGCGGGAAAAAATGGTAGGCCCCGATGCGAGAGAATGGGTCTGTGGGTCGGGGAGTATAAAAAAAAAACCCGCAGCACACAGTGTATAATGAGGGAAAAAAAAACCCCCCCGTGTTTTGGTTTTAAACCCTTTTGGGGGGAGTGCCGTGCTAGTAAGTTCTTACGAGCAGGGGTTGGTGCCGTACTAAACATATAAATTCTAAACCTCAAATTGAGCGGGGGAAAGGCTTAACCTACAAAGAAAGAATGGGTCTGTGTCACAGTATAAAAATTCCTGCAGCACACACTGCATAATGAGGGGAAAAAAACCATTTTTTTTTTTAAAAAGGCTTTTTAGTCTATTTTCCCCATGGTATTTATTGATGTATTTCTTTCGTGATCTCATTTCATAGAATGGAAGATATATTACAGAAATAGAGATGTTTTTTAATTTTGGGTTTTTGGTGACAAGTAAAAAGAGGGGCCCGTTTTCCGGGGCGCCCGGGGGTTTCCATTCATACGGCGAGTTCAAATTATGCCCAAAAAAATTTTGTATACGGCGGCGGTCTTTCAGATACGGCGCGCCCCCCCGGTTTGTTTGCATTTTCCATGGCGCATCTTTTATTATGTAATAATCACTCTTGGGCACATTAAATAAAAAATTTTACGTCAATATAGACATTTTCATTAATCCATCTATGATTTTTTTTTAAAAAAATTATATAAGAAACACGTTACATAGCAAAAAAACATGCTGTTTATATGCTATGTTGTTGAAGGGGGGGAAAACATTGGGGTAATACTAATAATAATTACTCTTGGGACATTAAATGTTTTTTTTTCGTTAATATAGACATTTTCATTAATTTATCTATGATATTTTTTTAAAAAATTTTTAAAAAAAACACGTTACATAGCATATAAACATGATACATACACCCACAAAAAAAAAATTGACAAATATGATTTTGTTTCCAAGTGACTTTGTAGGAGTGTTGGAAGAATTCGTTTCTCTAGTCAAACACTGAGGGATAACTGAAAAAAAATTTCCCTTTTTCATATGCCTTCACTCTATAAAAAACTATTCAAAAATTGGGGTTTTAAAAGCGTTTTTATTATGATGATAATAATAATAATACTATCTTGATCTTGTTTTTTAAGGCGAAGAATCGACGAGATGGGGAAGGAAGAAGGATGGGGAAGGATGAAAATTCGGAAAAAAGGATGGGATGGTGGAGGCGGGGGGGGAAAAAAATCAGGGCCCCAAAACCACTGTGGGCAGGTGGTCCTGACTGCCTGCAAGCGATGACTCAGCGGGGTGGTGGATGGTAGTGCTGGCTCACTGGAGCGAGGGGGGCGGGGGGGGCGGCAGAGCAGGCAGGAAGGGAAAGGCAGTCACACTGCACAGTGATGAGTTGATTACTGGGTCTTGGAGGCGGGAGAAGTGGGGGATGTCTGATGTCTGATGAGGGGGAAGTCCATTCACAAGAGACTTGAATTTCTTTCCAGTGATGTAATCAATTTGAAAAGGGATTTTTTTTTTTCTAGTAGAATATCATGTAGGATGACTGAGGGGGTAGTTGGTGCCCTGATCAAGGGTATACGGCAGTTCCATCCTGAAAGGCTGGTGTAGTTCCTTGGCATACATTATCGGGGAGTATTGGTTGGTGGTGACAAAGAAACCCCCCTGAAGGTTCGCCCCTTTCCCCAACGTCAGTATATGTTTAGGAGCAGCAGTGGGTGGGTTGCAAGCTTGGGCCCGAAATTGACAGGTCCTGATAGTGGTGGAGTCGGGTGCTTGGCAGAGGGTGTTGGGTTTTCTGGGGGAGTGGCTGTGTCTCCTCTGGCATGGAGGCAGGGGGTTGGGTTTTTTGGTAGGGTGAGATGGTGGTGAGCCTCATTAGGGGATGTTGGCGTGACGTCAGTAGTAGCTAGTTTTGGGTTTTTTGGTGCAGCCGCAAAAGTCGAACAGGATGTTGGTTGTTGTTGAGTATCACAGAAGATGGTGGAGAATGGGAATTTGAACTCTGGCATGTTGTTTAATTTGAAGAGTTCATTGATGGAGGGTTGAATGTCCCAGGAACAGCAACATTATGCATATGAGCATAAAAAACAGTAGTAGATGGTGGTGGGGTCACTGGCAGGTGCAATGTTTGGGAGTAGTAGGTTGGGGGAAGCTTGGAGAAAATTTTTGTTGTGGTAGCTTGTAGTTTTGTAATAGCAGCATAGGTGGGGGGATTTTGAAGATGACTTTTTCTGTGCTGCTTCTTGGGTCTTCTTCATAATGTTTTTCGAGTGGGACATTTAGCAGCAAAGTGTGGTGATCGTTGCTTTTACAGTTTAGGCAAGTTTTGGGGTTGGTGGAGCAGCGGTGCATGATCTAAAATCATGTCCTTCACTACTACAAGTAGTGCAAAACTTTTTTCCTTCCCAGGACAGTTTTTTGGTGTTGTGTGCATAAAGTAACGGAATTTTGAAATATAGTGGAATCTCTGGGGTTTGTGCAGGTGGGGCTGACAAAAATTTTAAATACAGCGAGACCGGGAACGGGGGGAGCCATGTTGACGGTTTTAAAATGACCCTTTTTGCATGGAGGAAGCTGTAGGGGGTTTTCATGATGCTCTCCACTGTGGCACATGAGTTTTGATCTTCAATGGATGTCTTGAGTTTGTCGATAGGTTTTTAAATGTGAGAAGCTTATCAAGTTTTTAAGGAAAACTGTCCTCCTTGCCCCTGAATGACATAACAGTAAATCCCCCTGAAGAGAGGGGGTGGCTGTTTTTGTGAGTAGTTTTTTGCATCTTCATCATCGTTGCACACCACAATAAATGCTTCTTTCAGGGTCAATTTTTGGGGTTTTTTCACCTTGGGGTGCTCCCCAAAAGCAACTGCTAGGCAAGTTTTGATGAATCATTCACCGTGCCACTGTTGGGTTTGATCTTGACACGATTTGCATAACTCAAAAGTGATGAAGGTATAAATTTTCCCCCCCCAACGGGGTCGTAGGGGGGCTGAAAACCCAAAGTCAGAGCTGCTGTGACCGCACTGGGGGAGTCAACAAGCAGAATCTGTATCGTATCTGTATCGTATCTGTATATCCGTTATTTCCCCAAAATTTTTATCATTTTCTAAAATAGTGTGTTGCATGAGAATGGGAGTGTTGCTGTTTGTGGTATTTTGTACTCTTGTACACAATGTAAGAGTATTTGTATTCTGAGGTAATTATTATTATAATAAAAAAAAATTTTTTTTAGGTAATAGTTTCACAAACTCTTACAAAAATATGTGAATGAACTAAAAAAGGACCGTAAACCATTCCCCTTTTGCCTGACCGAGGATCGCCCACTACCTGTTCAAAAGGGTTTTTTTTTACATTGTCTGAACACCATATCTCGTTTTCTCTCGTTTACTCTTTCGTTAACTAGTTGGCTCCCCCTTGACTATGGCGTCTAAGCTTGGTTTTTATAAAAAAAGGGGTTTTAAGCCTCTTACTTTAAGGGAAGTTAGAAATGATTCAACTGAGTGAACTGACTTTTTTGGGGTTTCCTAGGTTCCCCTTTTGCATATTCTGCTATGTATGATAATCTATGTACAGTGGTACCTCGGTTTTTCGAGGCGCGGGGACCCCCTAAAATCGGTTAGCGAATTTTTTTGTCAAAATATTGTCCAGTTTAAATGGTCCTTTTGGGGGTTTCGATATTCGTTTTAACGCGTCCCCAAGGTCCAGCTGTCCCCGGGACTCCCGGGGGGATCAGTGTGCTTTGTTTACAAGCGGGGCAACCACCACCCACTCCACCCACGCATTCATACCCGTATATTGTCATTTTTTTCCCCTGTTTTAGTGCTTGCAACTGGGAAAAACCTGGGTCCAAAAAAAACTCCTAGTGCCAGCCCTGTGGTAAAAGGCTAGAAATACAGTAGAACTGAAGAAAAAGGGATAATAGAAAAATATG
>WNWK01044139.1:0-15217 GCA_009830355.1 Cherax destructor | reverse complement strand
CAAATCAACGACTCAGTTCAGCCAATTAAAATGCGAGTTTAACAATGACAAAGGTGACGTGGATACCACTCGCAGTTTGTCATTGGAATTCCTGCATAGAGCTGGTTGTGGAAAGTTGTCTGTCTTTTGGCTGCTGTTTAGCCTAGACAACCATGGCATGCACTAAATACTACTCCTTTGTATATAGTGCAAATACTTGTAAAGCCCTTTGTAATAATTGGTGAAGGAAAAGACAAAAATCTGATATTAATCAGATTACTTGGTAAGGAAATACAAATTCTAAGCATCTTCTACTGTGTTTCTTTGCTCCAAGCTCCCTTTACACTCAGGATAACAGGCCATTGAACCTGAGGTTGTAATATTTGTTCATCCAGGTACCTAGTCATCATCTCAGGTACCTAGTCATCATCATCCAGGTACCTAGTAACCATCTTCACCTGCTGCCTTGTTACCATCGTCACCATCATCCAGGTACCTAGTAATCATCTTCACCTGCTGCCTTGTTACCATCGTCACCATCATCCAGGTACCTAGTAATCATCTTCACCTGCGCCTTGTTACCATCGTCATCATCATCCAGGTACCTAGTAATCATCTTCACCTGCTGCCTTGTTACCATCGTCACCATCATCCAGGTACCTAGTCATCATCTTCACCTGCTGCCTTGTTACCATCGCCACCATCATCCAGGTACCTAGTAATCATCTTCACCTGCTGCCTTGTTACCATCGCACCATCATCCAGGTACCTAGTAATCATCTTCACCTGCTGCATTGTTACCATCGTCACCATCATCCAGGTACCTAGTAATCATCTTCACCTGCTGCCTTGTTACCATCGCTCACCATCATCCAGGTACCTAGTCATCATCTTCACCTGCTGCCTTGTTACCATCATCACCATCATCCAGGTACCTAGTAATCATCTTCACCTGCTGCCTTCTTACCATCGTCACCATCATCCAGGTACCTAGTAATCATCTTCACCTGCGCCTTCTTACCATCGTCACCATCATCCAGGTACCTAGTAATCATCTTCACCTGCTGCCTTGTTACAATCGTCACCATCATCCAGGTACCTAGTAATCATCTTCACCTGCTGCCTTGTTACCATCGTCATCATCATCCAGGTACCTAGTCATCATCTTCACCTGCTGCCTTGTTACCATCGTTATCATCATACAGGTACCTAGTAATCATCTTCACCTGCTGCCTTGTTACCATCGTCATCATCATCCAGGTACCTAGTAATCATCTTCACCTGCTGCCTTGTTACCATCGCATCATCATCCAGGTACCTAGTAACCATCTTCACCTGCTGCCTTGTTACCATCGTCACCATCATCCAGGTACCTAGTAACCATCTTCACCTGCTGCCTTGTTACCATCGTCATCATCATCCAGGTACCTAGTCATCATCTTCACCTGCTGCCTTGTTACCATCGCATCATCATCCAGGTACCTAGTCATCATCTTCACCTGCTGCCTTGTTACCATCGTCACCATCATCCAGGTACCTAGTAATCATCTTCACCTGCTGCCTTGTTACCATCGTCATCATCATCCAGGTACCTAGTCATCATCTTCACCTGCTGCCTTGTTACCATCGTCATCATCATCCAGGTACCTAGTCATCATCTTCACCTGCTGCCTTGTTACCATCGTCACCATCATCCAGGTACCTAGTAATCATCTTCACCTGCTGCCTTGTTACCATCGTCATCATCATCCAGGTACCTAGTAATCATCTTCACCTGCTGCCTTGTTACCATCGTCATCATCATCCAGGTACCTAGTAACCATCTTCACCTGCTGCCTTGTTACCATCGTCACCATCATCCAGGTACCTAGTAATCATCTTCACCTGCTGCCTTGTTACCATCGTCACCATCATCCAGGTACCTAGTAATCATCTTCACCTGCTGCCTTGTTACCATCGTCACCATCATCCAGGTACCTAGTAATCATCTTCACCTGCTGCCTTGTTACCATCGTCATCATCATCCAGGTACATAGTCATCTCCTCCCACCTGTCGTTTGCTTTACGACTCCACTGGTCTTAGTAGTATTTAAACGTGACTATTTTGGGATTTCAAGTCATTCTGGAATTACATTTTTTTTTTGTACTAGTAATTCATGCTCCTTTTAATATTTTTTTCATCTTTGTGTAATAGTTATGTTCATTTCTGTTTCAAAACAACTCTAGTTGTCTTATTGTATTATCTTTTATTTTCTTATTTTGATGTGACTGAGAAGGGAAGTTGGCCCCTTCCCTTTTTCCCTGACATTGAATATAAATAAATATCACTATTCAGAAAATTGGCAAATTGGGACTAATAAATGCGTGAACCTTGCGTTGAGGAAACTACGCCAGTGTTGAAACTGACGGTGATCTCCAGTAACTACGCCAGTGTTGAAACTGATGGTGATCTCCAGTAACTACGCCAGTGTTGAAACTGACGGTGATCTCCAGTAACTACACCAGCGTTGAAACTGACGGTGATCTCCAGTAACTACGCCAGTGTTGAAACTGACGGTGATCTCCAGTAACTACACCAGCGTTGAAACTGACGGTGATCTCCAGTAACTACGCCAGTGTTGAAACTGATGGTGATCTCCAGTAACTATGCCAGTGTTGATACTGACGGTGATCTCCAGTAACTACGCCAGTTTTGAAACTGATGGTGATCTCCAGTACCTACGCCAGTGTTGAAACTGACGGTGATCTCCAGTAACTACGCCAGTTTTGAAACTGATGGTGATCTCCAGTACCTACACCAGTGTTGAAACTGACGGTGATCTCCAGTAACTACGCCAGTGTTGAAACTGACGGTGATCTCCAGTAACTACACCAGTGTTGAAACTGACGGTGATCTCCAGTAACTACGCCAGTGTTGAAACTGACGGTGATCTCCAGTAACTATGCCAGTGTTGAAACTGCCGGTGATCTCCAGTAAGTACGCCAGTTTTGAAACTGACGGTGATCTCCAGTAACTACGCCAGTGCTGGAACTGACGGTGATCTCCAGTAACTACGCCAGTGTTGAAACTGACGGTGATCTCCAGTAACTACACCAGTGTTGAAACTGACGGTGATCTCCAGTAACTACGCCAGTGTTGAAACTGATGGTGATCTCCAGTAACTACGCTAGTGTTGAAACTGACGGTGATCTCCAGTAACTACGCCAGTGTTGAAACTGACTGTGATCTCCAGTAACTACGCCAGTGTTGAAACTGACGGTGATCTCCTGTAACTACGCCAGTGTTGAAACTGACGGTGATCTCCAGTAACTACGCCAGTGTTGAAACTGACGGTGATCTCCAGTAAATACGCCAGTGCTGAAACTGACGGTGATCTCCAGTAACTACGCCAGTGATGAAACTGACGGTGATCTCCAGTAACTACGCCAGTGTTGAAACTGACGGTGATCTCCTGTAACTACGCCAGTGTTGAAACTGACGGTGATCTCCAGTAACTACGCCAGTGTTGAAACTGAAGGTGATCTCCAGTCACTACACCAGTGTTGAAACTGACGGTGATCTCCAGTAACTACGCCAGTGTTGAAACTGACGGTGATCTCCAGTAACTACGCCAGTGTTGAAACTGACGGTGATCTCCAGTAACTACGCCAGTGTTGAAAATGACGGTGATCTCCACTAACTACGCCAGCGTTGAAACTGATGGTGATCTCCAGTAACTACGCCAGTGTTGAAACTGACGGTGATCTCCTGTAACTATGCCAGTGTTGAAACTGACGGTGATCTCCAGTAACTACGCCAGTGTTGAAACTGACGGTAATATCCTGTAACTACGCCAGTGATGAAGCTGACGGTGATCTCCAGTAACTACGCCAGTGTTGAAACTGACGGTGATCTCTAGTAACTACGACAGTGTTGAAACTGACGGTGATCTTCAGTAACTACGCCAGTGTTGAAACTGACGGTGATCTCCTGTAACTATGCCAGTGTTGAAACTGACGTTGATCTCCAGTAACTACGCCAGTGTTGAAACTGAAGGTGATCTCCAGTAACTACACCAGTGTTGAAACTGACGGTGATCTCCAGTAACTACGCCAGTGTTGAAACTGATGGTGATCTCCTGTAACTAAGCCAGTGTTGAAACTGATGGTGATTTCCAGTAACTACGCCAGTGTTGAAACTGATGGTGATCTCCAGTAACTACGCCAGTGTTGAAACTGATGGTGATCTCCAGTAACTACGCCAGTGTTGAAACTGACGGTGATCTCCAGTAACTACGCCAGTGTTGAAACTGATGGTGATCTCCAGTAACTATGCCAGTGTTGAAACTGATGGTGATCTCCAGTAACTACGCCAGTGTTGAAACTGACGGTGATCTCCAGTAACTACGCCAGTGTTGAAACTGATGGTGATCTCCAGTAACTACGCCAGTGTTGATACTGACGGTGATCTCCAGTAACTACGCCAGTTTTGAAACTGATGGTGATCTCCAGTACCTACGCCAGTGTTGAAACTGACGGTGATCTCCAGTAACTACGCCAGTTTTGAAACTGATGGTGATCTCCAGTACCTACACCAGTGTTGAAACTGACGGTGATCTCCAGTAACTATGCCAGTGTTGAAACTGACGGTGATCTCCAGTAACTACACCAGTGTTGAAACTGACGGTGATCTCCAGTAACTACGCCAGTGTTGAAACTGACGGTGATCTCCAGTAACTATGCCAGTGTTGAAACTGCCGGTGATCTCCAGTAAGTACGCCAGTTTTGAAACTGACGGTGATCTCCAGTAACTACGCCAGTGCTGGAACTGACGGTGATCTCCAGTAACTACGCCAGTGTTGAAACTGACGGTGATCTCCAGTAACTACACCAGTGTTGAAACTGACGGTGATCTCCAGTAACTACGCCAGTGTTGAAACTGATGGTGATCTCCAGTAACTACGCTAGTGTTGAAACTGACGGTGATCTCCAGTAACTACGCCAGTGTTGAAACTGACTGTGATCTCCAGTAACTACGCCAGTGTTGAAACTGACGGTGATCTCCTGTAACTACGCCAGTGTTGAAACTGACGGTGATCTCCAGTAACTACGCCAGTGTTGAAACTGACGGTGATCTCCAGTAAATACGCCAGTGCTGAAACTGACATTGATCTCCAGTAACTACGCCAGTGATGAAACTGACGGTGATCTCCAGTAACTACGCCAGTGTTGAAACTGACGGTGATCTCCTGTAACTACGCCAGTGTTGAAACTGACGGTGATCTCCAGTAACTACGCCAGTGTTGAAACTGAAGGTGATCTCCAGTCACTACACCAGTGTTGAAACTGACGGTGATCTCCAGTAACTACGCCAGTGTTGAAACTGACGGTGATCTCCTGTAACTACGCCAGTGTTGAAACTGATGGTGATCTCCAGTAACTACGCCAGTGTTGAAACTGATGGTGATCTCCAGTAACTACGCCAGTGTTGAAACTAACGGTGATCTCCAGTAACTACGCCAGTGTTGAAACTGACGGTGATCTCCAGTAACTACGCCAGTGTTGAAACTGATGGTGATCTCCAGTAACTACGCCAGTGTTGAAACTGACGGTGATCTCCTGTAACTACGCCAGTGTTGAAACTGATGGTGATCTCCAGTAACTACGCCAGTGTTTGGACTATCTTATTGAATAATTTTTACAATAAACATAGTGAACACTTCTTTGTGTAAAAAAAAAATGAAAGAAATTAGACGAAAAACAAAAAAAAATTAAGTGGTGATACTGCCCGTAAAGCTCTCGCTTCACACGCTGACGTCCGTGTTCGATTCCCGGCAAGGGTAGAATCATTAGGTATGTTTTCTTACACTTGATGTGTATGATTACCCATCAGTAAAATATGTACTTGGGTGTTAGTCGACTGGTGTGGATCGCATCTTGGGGACAAAAATTCACCTAATTTGCCCATAATGCTCTGCATAACAAGCGGCTTTCTATATAGTAGTATGTCATTGATGTCAGCTATGGTCTGTATACCTTGTACATGCACTTGTAGTAAATAGAGATATTATTATTATTATTATTATTAATATTATTATTATTATTATTATTATATTCAGTATGGTGGGAATGGTTCAACAACTCTGTTCAAGGGTCACATGCACATGCACACGCCAACTGTTCCAAGGTCTTGACCCTATTTACTATATGCTAACATTAAAAAGTTGAAGCCGATCGAATGATAGCTTCGCGAGTTATTAGCTAAATAAAGTGCGAGGAAAAAAGTGAAAAAAAAAAAAAAAAAAAAAAAAATTTAGGTTGGTAGCGCTCTCAGTTCACCGGGTTCGATTCCCAGTGCGGGTGGAAACGCTGGGCATGATTCCTTACACCTGCTGCCCCAGGTCACCTAGCAGTAAGTAGGTACCTGGATGTTAATCGACTGGTGTGGGTCGCATCTTGGGGGTGGTAGTATACCTTAGATAGGGCTGGGCTATGTAATAAGGTGTGGTAGGAAGCAATTCTTAGTTTGTAAAATTGACTTCACTAAAAAACAAAACAAAGGTTTACCGTCGGAGATAAATTACACTGCAGCAAAATGTGACGTAGAATTTCACTTACAAGGTGACACTTAGTGTCCAGAAGGTCAGAATGTTTGCTCTCTTGTCCAGCTTTCTTGTTTATTTCTGCCAGTCTTTGTGAGCATGTAGTTAACAGTTCTGCTACGACATTCAGCAGTGTATCACGAGGCTGGCGGAAATCATGGCGCAGTGCCTGAAATCATGACGCAGTGCCTGTTATTTACAAGAAAATTTTGTTAGTCCACACTTATCATTTTTTTTTATATCATGTTAAATTTATTCAGTAATGCGTAAACCAATAATTTCTTTTTACAATGTAATCAATATCTATAATAAATTACATATATAAAAGCAAACATTGAAATATTATATGAACCAGAAAATTATCCACATGAAACAAACGTTTATCTGAGTAGTTTAGATAACAGTGAATAGCTTACAAATCCAAAATCATTTGTTCAGGGTCACATGATGAGAATTAAAAATCTTTAAAATTTCGGACTAATTTCTTGAAAACGCAATAGTCAAGAGTAAATTTTAAAAAAGGGTCAAATACTTTATACCTTTGATTAGAATTTGCCGCCGAATCGGCTACTTTATTGTGCACCCCATATCTAAAATAGTATAAACCTCGGAAATTGACACCGACAACACAAAAGTCACATAACCTCATTGAATACCGTCGTCTTCTTAATATGGCATTTTTCAGGTCACACCTCACTCTCCGCCTATATATACATTGTCATTTTAGCCTCTTTGTGTAAGCGGTGACCAAGATCCCACGACCGAAACGTTTTCTTATAAATATGTCCTGCTGTTTGAAGGAGCATATGTCAATCCTTTTGGGGCCTAGTTCCTAGGCCCCTAAAGGTTTGACAGGATTACATTTGGATTTATATCTTCAGTTCACTTATCCGTTGCAAGCAAATTTGCTTAATATATCTGGTATTTTGTCTTCATTAATAAGATACCTTGACATATTACATAGTTATTATACTATATCTGTAATCCTCAAAAAATGGGCAGTAAAGTACATAATTTCAAGATAGCGACCATAGGGTTGGCCTCATACTTTGCATTTGGTTTGACCATCATCTGTGTCTGCCAAACTGCCAGAAGTACTTGTAAACAAGTGTAAGCCTGGCTAAATGCATCTACTTAGTACATTTTGGTTTCATTAATATATATATATATATATATATATATATATATATATACAGTGGTACCTCGACTTACGATGGTCCCCAAACTCACCCTTGTATGTAAGTTTATTTTTTTAAATGCTTTTGTAGTGTAATTTGGGGGTCTAAAAGGACTAGTCTATTTTACAAGCATTTCTTAAGGAGATAAATTCGTTTGGTAATGACACTTGAACAGCATTCTGGAATGAAAAAAATCGTAAGTCGAGTACCTGCATATATATATGCAAAAGATCAGAATAAACAGGTGATATCAAAATATGCAAGACAACCACTTGAAAAAATAGAGAATTCCAAGCGCTTTCGTGACTACTCACATTATCAAGGAACTATAGGAAAAAAAAGGGTTCTGTCCCTTTTTGAAAATATTCAATAAATCCTTGAAATTTTCCTCCATCAATTTCTTTAAATAAACTGGGTCCCCCCTCCCAAAAGGGGTGATCAAACAGGGGTGAATAATTTCCTTAATTTTCCTTTTTCCTCTTGAAATTCTGCAAATCTTTTACCCGTCCCACTTTATATAACCCTTTTCAATTTTGGTTCAGGTAAACAAACACAAAAAATGCTTTCGCCAAAATTTAGTTAATATAAAGCACTTGAGGGAAAAAAAAAGTCCCCCTGAATTTCTGATCTGAAAACTTTTTATAATCAATTTATTTAACCCCTAAAAATTTGCACATATGGTAAGGGGGCCCCATCAATTTATAAAAAGGCCTCTTTTAATAGGCTTTAAAAACCAATTACAGTGGGTCCTCAAGTGTCCTGGGCCACTCCCTTTTCCCCATTTTCTAAAAGACCTACCTGATCCAATCTCAAACCATTTATTGCGGGGGCCCAAAATTTCTTTCTCCCAAAACCGGGTTTTACTGGCCCTGTTAATGCCCATTACAGAAAATATCCATGGATGGCGACCCACAACAACCCCTCAATACTGACGGGCTCTACTTTGTTTAAGGGAAACCCTGTTCCATTTAAAATAACATTTAAAGGTCACCCCTCACAAGACTCACAGAGGGAAAAAATTCAGAAACCACCACGTATGTAAAAAAAAACCTCCAACAAATTTCAAAAATTTTGGAAGTAGGGAAAAATTAATAAAATCAATTAGTCCCCAAAACGTTCCTTGCACTTTTTCCCTCCCATCTCACCTTGGGAAACTGTGTGGGGTGTTAAAACACCCAGACCACTCCCCCACAAAAAAGGCCCCGTCAGTGTCAAATTCCACTCCCGACAGTATCATTCAAAGTTCTCAAATACTCAAAGTAAAAAACATTCTACCACTCTTTTCCACCTATAAAATTTACACTCTAAAATTTTAAAACCCTCTGCTCAAAAACTCTCCTCCCCCCTTTTGGGGCCCCTGCCCCAAACCCGAACCGATCCTTTTTGGGGGTATCCCGTGTTCCTTCCCTTTTAAAAATTCCATAAAAGGGAAACTGGAAATTTAAATTTTCCCAAAAATTAAAAAATAATCTTTTTCTGAAAATCAATTTAAGACTCAACTCAAAACCACCTATAACCCAAATGAAAATTTCTTTTTAAACTCTTTGAAAAATTTTTCTTTTCCCATACGATAATTCAATTTTAATTTTTGTTTCTATTATGTTTTTCTCAAATTTAATTAATTTTTCAAGCTTCAATGTTATTTTCACAGAAAATCTTTCCAATTAAACCAAAAATCCTTTTTAACAGCAATCTGGGTCTAATTCATTTATAAAATTTCAAAAATTTAACTAAGTAAATTTTTAAAATTTTAATAGAATAAACTCAATAAATTTCTCTAATATTAAGTACATAGTTTTTAAGGACTAGAATAAGCTCCCTAATGCCATGGCATGTCAGTGGCTTCCTTGCACTCAATTTACATTGTAATTTCCTGATACCATGTAACCTGCAATGAAATAAAATTTGTTTGTTTGTTTATAAGGCAAACCACTCACAGTCACACTCATAGCAAAGACCACTCAGTGCGTGTACTCACGATAGTGAAAAAAGTAGAAAGGACCAAACTCTTCCCAAAAAAATTAGTCCACATCTATCATTAAATTTTTATTATTAATTATAAAGAATCCAACCTATATAAATAAAAGACTATTCATATATTTCAAAACTGCTTTTAATGAACATGTATTCTCTCATTTGATTACCAATTACAACCTTCTCATTTGAAAATCATTGGATGGATTAAATCTCTCAGCATCACATGAGAGCAGAGCCATTTAGCTCCCATGCTATATTTATGCTGTTTTTCTAGTTCAAGACTTTAGTCTGACCATAATAAACTTTATCGCATATTTTACAGGGAATCTTATAGACACCTCGTCAGCATTTTGGGAATTTTTACAAAGTCTTTTTATGTCAAGATTTTAAATACAACTTTGATATTAAAATTCTTAAGAAAGGAAGGCAATCAACCGTTTTCATGGTGGGAGACCAACATATTTTTGGTTGAACAAGGTTGGTTGTCCTTTGGGATTGTAAAGTATTCTAGCTATTTTAAAGATTTACAATTATGTTTCTAGGGTATTTTTAATCATTAGCCATTTCGATTTGTAGTCCAGAGTTCATAGATGAAGAAATCTCTAAAATTTATGAAATAGCTAATGATTTAAAATACCCTAGAAACATAATTGATAAATCTTTTAAAATAGCTAGGAATACTTTTTACAATCCCAAAAGGGACAACCAACCTTATTCAACCAAAAATATGTTGGTTCTCCCTTACCATGAAAACTTGCGTTGATATGCCTTCCTTTCTTAAGAATTTTAATATCAAAGTTGTATTTAAAAATCTTGATACAGTAAAAAGACTTTGATAAAAAATTCCCCCAAAATGCTGACGGATGTGTCTATAAGATTCCTGTAAAATATGCGATAAAGTTTATTATGGTCAGACTGGTAAAAGTCTTGAACTAAGATTAAAACAACTATAAATATAGCATTAGAACTGGACAAGATTCTAATGCTCTATTTATTCATGTGAGAGATTTTAACCATCCAATTGATTTTCAAAATGCTGAGAAGGTTGTATCAAGCAAGTCCATGGTTGAGAGGAATATAATAGAATCATGTTTCATTAAAAGCAGTTTTGAAAATAATATGAATATTTCTTTGGTTTATATAAATTGGATTCTTTTATAATTAATAAAATTTGGGAAGAATTTAATGATAAATTGGACTAATCTTAATTTTGGGAAGAGTTTCAGGTCCTTTCTTATTTTCCTCTTCACAGAGTCGTGCGATGTTACGCTACTGTGAGGTGTAGTCTTTGTTAGTGTGATGTGACTGTGAGGTGTAGTCTTGCCCCTTATATAAGTCCTCTTGTCTTGTTTCCTTTTATAGTTCCTTGATAATGTGAGTAGTCACGAAAGCGCTTGGAATTCCTCTATTTTTTCATAGTGGTTGTCTTGCATATATATATATATATATATATATATATATACATGTATATTTTTTTTTTTTTTATTAACACATCGGCCGATTCCCACCAAGGCAGGGTGGCCCGAAAAAGCAAAACTTTCATCATCATTCACTCCATCACTGTCTTGCCAGAGGGGTGCTTTACACTACAGTTATAAAACTGCAACATTAACACCCCTCCTTCAGAGTGCCGGCACTGTACTTCCCATCTCCAGGACTCAAGTCCGGCCTGCCGGTTTCCCTGAATCCCTTCATAAATGTTACTTTGCTCACACTCCAACAGCACGTCAAGTATTAAAACCATTTGTCTCCATTCACTCCTATCAAATACGCTCACACATGCTTGCTGGAAGTCCAAGCCCTCGCACACAAAACTTCCTTTACCCCTCCTCCAACCTTTCCTAGGCCGACCCTACCCCGCCTTCCTCCACTACAGATTTATACACTCTCGAAGTCACTCTGTCTCGTCCATTCTCTCTACATGTCCAAACCACCTCAACAACCCCTCCTCAGCTCTCTGGATAATAGTTTTGTAATCCCGCACCTCCTCCTAATTTCCAAACTCCGAATTCTCTGCATTATATTCACACCACACATTGACCTCAGACACGACATCTCCACTGCCTCCAGCCTTCTCCTCGTTGCAACAATCATCACCCATGCTTCACACCCATATAAGTGTTGGTATAACTATACTCTCATACATTCCCCTTTACTTCCATGGACAAAGTTCTTTGTCTCCACAGACCCAAGTGCTCCACTCACCCTTTTCCCCTCATCAATTCTATGATTCACCTCATCCTTCATAGACCCATCTGCTGACATGTCCACTCCCAAATATCTGAATACATTCACCTCCTCCATACTCTCTCCTCCAATCTGATATCCAATCTTTCGTCACCTATTCTTTTGTTATCCTCATCACCTTACTCTTTCCTATATTCACTTTCAATTTTCTTCTTTACACACCCTACCAAATTCATCCACCAACCTCTGCAACTTCTCTTCAGAATCTCCCAAAAGCACAGTGTCATCAGCAAAGCAACTGTGACAACTCCCACTTTGTATTTGCTTGTTTATCTTTTAGCCCCACACCTCTTGCCAAGACCCTCGCATTCACTTCTATTACAACCCCATCTATAAATATATTGAACAACCACGGTGACATCACACATCCTTGTCTAAGGCCCACTTTTACTGGGAAATAGTCCCCTTCCCTCCTACACACTCTAACTTGAGCCTCACTATCCTCATAAAAACTCTTCACTGCTTTCAGTAACCTACCTTCTATTCCATACACCTGCAACATCTGCCACATTGCCCCCCTATCCACCCTATCATACGCCTTTTCCAAATCCATAAATGCCACAAAAACCTCTTTACCCTTATCCAAATACTGTTCACCTATATGTTTCACTGTAAACACTTGCTCTACACACCCCCTACCTTTCCTAAAGCCCCCTTGTTCATCTGCTATCCTGCTTTCTGTCTTACTCTTAATTCTTTCAATAATAACTCTACCATACACTATACCTGGTACACTCAACAGACTTATTAAATTATTGTAAACGTATCTAAAATATATTTAGTTGGATTGCTAAATAATTGCCTTGTTATAATAAGGTTAGATAAGTTTAAAGATTCTTTTGGTGCAAAATTACTTTATTTACATTAACATTAATGAAAAAAATATATCTTTGAACGTATAAGAGAAAATTTTAGAAAGGACTTAATTTTAAATGAGTTCTTGCTAATTGACCAGTTTTACCTTTTAGGCACGACATATATATATATATATAGTGTTAGAGATATATTTTTTTCATTAATGTTAATGTAAATAAAGTAATTTTGCACCAAAAGAATCTTAGAAAACTTATTTAACCTTATTATAACAAGCGCAATTTAATTTAGCTTAATCCAACTAAATATATTTTAGATACGTTTACAATAATTTAATAATAAACAAACACAATGAAATATATTTTTTTCGTTAGGTTCAGAATGATTTTTGAGAAATTATTGCATACACAAATTTTCACTTGTCTTATATGGCAAGATGAGCGTTGCTATTTAAGTCAAAATCGCAAGTTCTGCCTATTCGGCACGACATACTATCTATATTTACATGCATAGTAGGTTGGTAGACAGCAACAACCCAGGGAGGTACTACCGTCCCGCCAAATGAGTGGGAAACATAAGCCTGCAATTGTTTTGCATGATAGTAGGATTTCTGGTCTCTTTTTCTGTCTCATAAACATGCAAGGTTGGAAGTATGTCTTGCTACTTCTATTTACACTTAGGTCACACTACACATGCATGTACAAGCATATATATACTAACCCCTTTGGGTTTTCCTTCTATTTTTCTTCTTAGTTCTTGTTCTTGTTTATTTCTGCTTATCCCCATGGGGAAGTGGAACAGAATTCTTCCTCCGTAAGCTATACGTGTCGTAAGAAGCTACTAAATGCCGGGAGCAATGGGTTAGTATCCCCTTCTCCTGTATAAATTACTAAAAACAAGAAAGGAAAAACTTTATAAAATTGGGATGTTTGAATGTGCGTGGATGTAGTACGGATGATAAGAAAGAGATGATTGCTATTGTTATGAATGAAAAGAAGTTGGATGTCCTAGCTCTAAGCGAAACAAAGCTGAAGGGGGTAGGCGAGTTTCAGTGGGGAGAAATAAATGGGATTAAGTCAGGAGTATCTGAGAGAGTTACAGCTAAGGAAGGGGTAGAAATAATGTTGAAGGATCAGTTATGGAAGGAGAAGAGGGAATATAAATGTATAAATTCAAGGATTATGTGGATTAAAATAAGGGTCGGATGTGAAAAGTGGATCATAATAAGTGTGTATGCACCTGAAGAAGAGAGAGAGATTTTGGGAGATGTTAAGCGAGTGTGTAGGAACTTTTGAGCCAAGTGAGAGAGTAATCGTGGTAGGGGCCTAAATCCTAAAGTAGGAGAAGCGTTTAGGTTAGAGAGGGTGTTGTAGGTAAGGTTGGGGTACCAGGTGTAAATGATAATGGGGAGCATTTGATTGAACTTTGTATAGAAAGGGGTTTGGTTATAGGTAACACATATTTTAAGAAAAAGAGGATAAATAAGTATACAAGATATGATGTAGGGCCAAATGACAGTAGTTTGTTGGACTACATATTGGTAGATAAAAGACTGTTGGGTAGATTTCAGGCTGTACATGTTTATAGAGGGGACACAGATATATCAGATCACTTTTTAGTTGTAGCTACAGTGAGAGTAAAAGGTAGATGGGATACAAGGAGAATGGAAACAGCAAGTAAGAGAGAAGTAAAGATTTATAAACTAAAGGAGGAGGAGGCGGTTAGGGTAAGATATAAACAACTGTTGGAGGACAGATGGGCTAGCGAGAATATATGCAATGGGGTAGAAGAGGTATGGGGTAAGTTTAAGAATATAGTGTTAGAGTGTTCAGGAGAAGTTTGTGGTTATAGGAAAGTGGGTGCGCGAGGGAAGAAGAGCGATTGGTGGAATAATAATGTAAAGAGAGTAGTAAGAGAAAAAAAGTTAGCATATGAGAGGTTTTTACAAAGTAGAAGTGATGCAAGGAGGGAGGAGTATATGGAGAGAAAAAGAGAGGTTAAGAGAGTGGTGAAGCAATGTAAAAAGAGAGCAAATGAGAGGGTGGGTGAGATGTTATCAACAAATTTTGTTGAAAATAAGAAAAAGTTTTTGAATGAGATTGGTAAGTTGAGAAAGCCTAGGGAAAGAATGGATTTGTCAGTTAAAAATAGGAAAGGAGAGTTATTAAATGGAGAGTTAGAGGTATCGGGAAGATGGAGGGAATTTTTTTGAGGAATTGTTAAATGTTGATGAAGATAGGGAAGCTGTGTATAGGGCAAGGATGAACAACATCTTATAGGAGTGAGGAAGAACCAGTTGTGAGTGTGGGGGAAGTTCGTGAGGCAGTGAGTAGAATGAAAGGGGGTAAAGCAGCTGGGATTATGGGATAAAGATAGAAATGTTAAAGGCAGGTGGGGATACAGTTTTGGAGTGGTTAGTGTTTTAATTTAATAAATGTATGG
>WNWK01044138.1:0-15217 GCA_009830355.1 Cherax destructor | reverse complement strand
GATTACAAACTGTCATAGAAGAGCCAAGCAACACAAATAATCCCACCGCTGTCACCAGTGCCTTGCGGCAAATACCACCCAGCCCCACCCTGGGGTCGACAGAGCACCAGACGATGCCATGTTGTCTATTCCCCAGGTAGAGACTTGGAGTGGATACAAAAATATGGGAATATAGAGATCAAATAAAAGGGAACATTACTGGAATATGGGAGAATAGACGGTAGCGGTCTATTCTCTTGGGAGTATGCTGCCACCACCTGCTCTTTTAATAGTGGAAGGGATAAAAGAAATGATAGTCATAGGAGAAGGGAGAAAAACAAGGAGTTTGGGTTAGAGCAGGGGAAAACCCAGTGAGAAATAACACAGGATAGTAAAAACAAGATAGGGGGTCCTGATAAGTACTGGCTCTTAGGGTAGCATGGCCTGAAAACATGAGCAGTAGGCACCTTATCAGGGGCTTAGACTCTCCACAGAAAAATGATAACATCAATCGGTTATTAAATTTAGTCTCTGACACATGGACCTTGTATACATGGCTCAAAGGTGGAAGTAAAACATACCCAGACATAACCACTTACAATTTAATAAACACATTACAAGGGTATCAGAAATTGTTGGCACAAAAAAAACAATTTTAATAGCAAATACTTAATTCTTATAGCAAGCCTGGCTTACTGAGGTTAACACTCCCTCCCCACATAGTTTTTCCATACTGAGATTTACATTTCCTTAATACATTCCTGCCTTAGGATGCTCCTGAGACCTTCCAAATCCCAGATTACAAGCCTGGTCTGATCCTCCAGGACTATAGTGTTCAAGGTGTTTCTAGCACTCTCCTCTCCTCAGTATCTCTGGTGGATCTCTCCTACTTTGGAGGCATATCTTTGGGGGGTGCCTGGTTGCTAACCCCAAGCCTGCTCCTACTCTTGAGGCATCTCTTTGGGGGGTGCCTGGTTGCTGCTAAGACTTGTTAGCAGCAGTATAATCAATATGAGAGGTTGAAAAAGGCTTCTTAAGCTGACAAAGGTGTGAGAGTGGATAGGGGAACTCTTCCGCGTGTTCCCTCCCTTGTTTTGAATCGAATCCCTCTCATGTACACAAACTCTTTACAAATTTCGACACAAGAAGGTCAACTTGCCTCTATAAACCTTATTTCTACTCACAATAATTATTACAATGAATACTAATACTAGAAAAACAATCAGACACAAAGAAAATTAATGTTATACACTATATTACAGATTAACAAAAATTCTAGAGAAAACATATTGGAACATACAATAACAGAGCAACATAATGCGAAGATAATCACAGTTCAAATACATTTCTTGAGTTAATTAACAGCATTTATTTCTTTCCCCTGAGTTACAGAACTATGCACATGGTAAATAGATAAGGATATAGACGAGAAATATAAGTGAGGACAGTCATGAAATTTTCACAACTAATATTTATCACACCTTACATAAATAATGCTTGAGGGGCTGATTTGCTTCATTACATAAGTAAAATCTCATTTTTCAGATATTTATTATATATATTATATTTATTAATATAAAAACATATAATCTGAATAAAATCATAAATCTAATAATCTGTGTAAAAACATATTTACACAAAATCACAGTACAAGATAAAAGTCACAAGTAAAATCATATACTTAGAGCAATGTCAAGTCGCTGCTGTCTACAAGTGTCACCTTTTCATGATACGCCTTCTCCACCGTGTCCTCAGACACCCTTGTCTCTGTCTTATGGCACGCCTACGGGGTTCCACGACACCCGTTCTCCCTGTGCCATAAGACTCCCTCGCTGTGTCACACGACACCTCTGTGCCACATGGCACGCCCCCTGTATCATGAACACATTCTCAAGTAAAGCCTTTGCACCGCATTATGACACACCCCAAATACACGACTCAACCTGTGTCGTGCCATCGTCACAAACTCTCTCTGACTACACTAAATACCTTGACACTTCGGGTAACATTACCAGTGTCACACAAGACAACCAGTGTCACACAAGACAACCAGTGTCACACAAGACACTTCAGGTACATAATTTCAGGTACATAGTTTCAGGTACATAGTTTCAGGTACATAGTCGCAGGTACATAGTCGCATTCTGGTGACCAGACTTGCCGCTCTCCTCATAATGCTACAGTGTCCTCATAGCAAGCCGGAAGAGAACACCATCACTGTACTTGGCCTTGCAAACATCACAAGTACAAAGTTGCTTTCGAGTAACACGATCTAGAGAGGATAGAGCTTCCAGTTCTCTCAGCACTGGAGCACTGTAGACCTGTCACCAGCACCACACTGCGAAAGTCTGCAACTCTCAAGCAGGTCTGCCTGGCGAACTCCAGTAGTGTATCAGGGAGCTGGTGAACTCTCCAGTGTTGAATAGGGGAGAGTCTCGTTGACACTCCCTAGGTGTATCAGGGAGCTGGTGAACTCTCCAGTGACTTGGACCATTTACAGCGGCAGCGGCAGCAGCGGCATCTGAGCTCCATATTTTTCTCATCACCCAGAGTTTATCAATGCTCCTATGATGACCTAGCTGCAAGCAAAACTGCACTAACCTACGTAGCATCCAGAATGACCCAAGAATACCAGCAGTGAGACCTACAAACCAAATAAACTGACGATTAAAGGAAGACTGCCCACAAACCCAAAGCATCACCCCGCTGCCAAACAAATGCTTACCAGCCTACAACTTGCCAGCCTACAGCTTACCAACCCACAGCTACCAGCCTACAACCTACCAGCCTACAGTTTACCAGCCTACAGTTCACCAGCCTACAGTTCACCAGCCTACAGCTTACCAGCCTACAGTTCACCAGCCTACAGCTTACCAGCCTACAGCTTCATCTTGCCGCACCAACTTCCCCGACTACTGTGCTCAAATGAGACGTAACATCAGAAGAACAAAATCCAAAATCAACAAGAAAACACCAAGAAATCTACTAATCAACTTGTCTACCAAGGACGCCGGTACACCCTCCACCCCCCTCACCACCACCCAGGGCGACGCATCAACAACAAACATGGCTGCCTCCCCCACAAGCTCCCCCTTCACTGGCTTCACCCCAGATAATCTCTCAGGTATGACGAATGATCCAGATACACTAAAGTCATACATCATCAAATTAATCAATGAAAATATGGACCAACGTAAAGCACTTCAACAACAAGATACCAGGATGACACAACTTGAAAACAAAATCCTCAGCCTTGAACAAAAGTTAACAACAACTGGAATGACTGATTTTGGCAAAACCCTCCAAACTGTCATTAATAGCCACACTGAACAGATAACATCTATAAACACAAAGGTGGAGGAAGCAGTAAAGGAGTGGAAGAACAACATGGATAACCAGTTTAATGACTACCTTGCACTACAAGAGGACAAAACCGAGCAAGATAAGTTATCAGACGCAGTAGTAGTGAACAGTCCATTCTTTCCCAGTGATATGACCCAAGCAAACAGTAAAGACATTACTTTACAGATCATCAAAGATCAAATGAACGTAAATGTACCAGTGACAGATTTAAAAGAAGCACGATTACTAGGTTCCCATGGTAGAAAAAGTGTTATGCTTAGATTCACCACACATGACGGGAAAACAGATCTAATTAGATCATCTATTAAAGCCAGGAAACAAGTATTCATTAATGAGTGTCTGACCAAAAAACGTCAGAACCTCTGGTATAGAATCAGAAGACTTAAGCGAGAGAATAATGATAAAATCCACCAATGTTTCACCCGGGATGGAAAAATTCTAGTGAAAAAAACAAGTGTAGGTCAGTTGTATACTATCACAACTGAGAATGAACTATCAAGATTCCTTAGGGATGCAAATATAACAGAGACTGTATAAACACAATGTCCAATACCTAACCCCTACGTATAGTGTCCTCTTTAAGGGGGGCTCCTTGACGAGGTAAAGAGGCTATCGGTCTGAGGAATTGGACCTTTTGGTCTTCTTCCTCAGACCGAACCTAATTACCCCCCAATCCCCCCTCCCTTTTCCCATCTTCCCCATCCTCCCTTTTCCCATCTTCCCCATCCTCCCTTTTCCCTTTCCTCCTTTCCCTCCTCATCCCTCCCTTATTTCCTTCCCAGTTTTACCCTGGGAGCTTCTCTCCTCAGGCATTCTAGTTCCTAGGTAGGGGGAAGGGTATCGTAGTCCATCCCATTCCGTTGAGGTCCTTGGCGGTGGTGTAGTTTGCCATGGAATCTGGATCGCCTGGGGATGTCCCGATCCTCTCCGGTCACCCGGGGGTGGCCTTGGGTATCTTTTGGGCGACAGGTGTATCTCTGGAGGCCACCTTTCGATTCCGGGGTGGTGGCCGAAGGCGGTATGCTTGTGGCGGATATCCGGCCACCCTCTCTTTTGTCCGCCGAGATGGCTCGGTGGATGTGAGGTTGCTATCCCGGATTGCTGGTTTACTGGCATGAAGGGTAGGGTATGGCACGGGTTCCATGCTGCATCTGCACCACTTGCGGTGTTGAGGTCCTCTTGGGCACGGAGGGGATTTACGCTCCCTTTCATTCCTCCTAGGAGCTATTCCTCCACGTTCCCCCTTTTTATTCTTTTTTTTTTTTATTTTCTTTTCTTTCTTTTTTTCTTAAAAATAAAAAGAAAGAAGTAACTCAACCATGGCTACCAATCCATGAACCCACCAAAATTATGAAATTTGATGGAAAACTTAACGGAATTATGTCTCGCGAAGTTAGCGGTATCGATGACATTTACACATCAGTGATTTCACCCACTTTGAGCCCTATTTTCGGCAAATTCCAATGTTTCAGTCTACTAAAATTACAGTGGACCCCGCTATTCGAACGGCTCGGCAATAGAACATATCGTCATTAGAACAAGAAAATCGATATCGCCATGCAAACAAAATATCACGATTCAAACAAGTGCGTCCATCACCTGTCCGCCCAGGCGCTTGGAGAGCCAGTCCCCCGTTGTTTACACTCGAGAGAACAATACCCTGCATGCTCATCCAGACATTTCACACTTAATTATAATTGTTTGGAGTTTGTTCATTAAGTGTGAGGCAGTGGTGGTAGAGGCAGTGGTGAGTAAACAAGATTAAATGAAGGTTCGGGAGTTTTGTAAACAAACCAGTTGTTGATGCTGTTACCAGCCTGACATGTATGATTTCTGTTCAGTCCGTGAAACTGACTGGAAGTGATCTAATGCAGTTAGCATTACAAACTCCGTTTTCTCTTATACTAACACGTCTGAAGGAGGAAAGAATGGGAAGATGTTTTCATAGCTGTGGCGAGAATGCTCGCCACCACCGTCCTCTTCAGCCACCACATTCGTAATGACACATATTTTATTCATTCTAGAGTGTATATCAGGTTTTTATGTTATTTATATTGTTTATTATGTCATATTAGATGAATTGTGATAGATAAATAAGCTGTCGAGTTGATAATAGCTTCATAATGAAGTACTATTTTGTCATGCCTCCTGACAGCAGGAACGGATTAATTGTATTTCCATTATTTCTTATGGGAAAAATTAAATCGCCATTCAAACATTTCGCGTTGAGAACTAGCTTCTGGAACGGATTAAGTTCGAATAGCGGGGGTCCACTGTATAGCTGTTTCGCTAGAATTCCATTTGTTCTATCGATTGAATATAAGAAACCGCCAATTTACTGATTTCAACTACAGTGGACCCCCGAGTTTCATATAAACTTCACTCCTGATGTCTGCTCAAGCGCTATTACCGAACGAATTTACTCCCTTAAGGAAAAATGTCACTTAGGTTAGTCTATTTCAGACCCCAAAAATACACTTCCACAAGCACTTACAATATTATACATACTTACATAACTGTACGATTTCGGGTTTACGAACGTAACGATAGTTACGTTCTTGTAAAAGTCGTGTTAGATAATTTCGTGTTAAATAATTAACAGAACTTTGGGGAAAAATAGGGTTACGTTCCTGGGAGTCCCCAAAAGCCAAACAAGTTTTTTTTAGACCAACAGATCTTACAAAAATAAAAGTGAATATGTAATTGTAGTTCATTATCGTGATGTATTATGTTGTTTTTACTGCTTAAGACTACAAATGTAACAGATATAATAGTATTTACCTTAAATTGTGGGTGCTGGTGTTTGTGGATGATTGTGAAGAGAGTGGAGAGTTATGCTGTGGCCCTACTGGGCTGAGGTGGATGGTAGAGGTTCTGTTACTGAAGTCGATGGTTGTACTGAGTGTCTAACTTTAAGTCATTCAGTAAGTCAGTCAAGTCATTCAGTCAGTCAAGTCATTCAGTCAGTAAGTCAGTCAGTTAATCAGTCAAGTCAGTAAGTCAGTCAAGTAAGTCAGTCAATAAGTCAGTCAGTCAAGTCAGTAAGTCAGTCAAGTCAGTCAGTCAAGTCAGTAAGTCAGTCAGTCAAGTAAGTCAGTCAGTCAAGTAAGTCAGTCAAGTCAGTCAGTCATTCAGTAAGTCAGTCAAGTCAGTCAGTCAAGTCAGTCAGTCAGTCAAGTCAATCAGTCAGTAAGTCAGTCAGTCAGTCAAGTCAATCAGTCAGTAAGTCAGTCAAGTCAGTAAGTCAGTCAAGTCATTCAGTCAGTAAGTCAGTCAAGTCATTCAGTCAGTAAGTCAGTC
This sequence comes from Cherax destructor, assembly GCA_009830355.1. Classification (NCBI taxonomy): domain Eukaryota; kingdom Metazoa; phylum Arthropoda; class Malacostraca; order Decapoda; family Parastacidae; genus Cherax; species Cherax destructor. Next base: position 8,575 of record WNWK01044138.1, on the reverse strand, counting down.
AAGTCATTCAGTCAGTCAAGTCAGTAAGTCAGTCAAATCAGTAAGTCAGTTAAGTCAGTCAGTCAAGTCAGTAAGTCAGTCAGTCAAGTAAGTCAGTCAGTCAAGTCATTCATTCAGTCAGTCAGTCAAGTCAGTCAGTCAGTAAGTCAGTCAAGTCATTCAGTCATTCAGTCTGTCAGTCAGTAAGTCAGTCAAGTCAGTAAGTCAGTAAGTCAGTCAAGTCATTCAGTCAGTAAGTCAGTCAAGTCAGTCACACAAACTTATGTTTACCTCTTTTTATATGTACAAAGTAACACTTCATTACAGCCACGGGTTATGTCTTGTCTAATATCTTTATCTTCGTTAATTCTAAGACTTAAATGCTTATACCTTTTCTTGCCACTTTGAGCAACACTTTGATTGCTTGGCAGATACAAGATATATTAATTTAAAGATCAAAACACAATTCACTCTCTCAGAGGACTTTTTTTTTTGACGCATATGAAATACGTACGAATGCTGGGATGGTGGGGTCCAGGGTGGCAGGGGATGGCCGGTGGTGTTAGTTAGTTAGTTTGATATCTTTATTATGCACCCCATACCCATCCTGTGGGCGGTAGTCAAAAGATTACAGAGGTACATAATGGGTCCAGGGACGGGACCCCAAAGTTTTGATAGCTGAGCAAGTTACAAAGGTAATGAACTAACAAGCTACAAAGGTAATGAACTAACAAGCTACAAAGGTAATGAACTCACAAGTTACAAGGTTGAAACATGTAAGTAAATTTACTTACTTACGTTTATACATGGTTACAATCATGAACAAATTATAACGCAATGAACAATTCACTAGTCTACACCCGGTCACAACTGTAATGAGTTCTTGGTGCAAATTTTAATTGTTGGGTCACACACACACATATACATACACACTTACATATACACATACACACACACACACATACACACATATATATACATACACACACACACACACACACACACACACACACACACACACACACACACACAACAGGCCCAGCCTTCAATCGACATGTGCATAGGACAAAATGGCAATCAACACATGGGGAGAGCAAAGTTAATAGTTATGGGTGATTTCAATCACAAAGAGATTGATTGGGAAAACCTAGAGCCCCATGGGGGTCCTGAATCATGGAGAGCCAAGATGATGGATGTGGTACTGGAAAACCTCATGCATCAACATGTTAGAGACACTACCAGAGAGAGAGGTGGGGATGATCCAGCAAGACTGGACCTAGTATTCACCTTGAGTAGTTCGGACATCGAGGATATCACGTATGAAAGGCCCCTTGGAGCTAGTGATCATTTGGTTCTGTGTTTTGATTATATAGTTGAGCTACAAGTGGAGAGGGGAGCAGGAATAGGAAGGGAGAAACGAAACTACAAAAGGGGGACTACACAGGCATGAGGAACTTCCTACAAGACGTTCAGTGGGAGAGAGAATTGGCAGGAAAACCAGTAAAAGAAATGATGGAATATGTGACAACCAAATGCAAAGAGGCAGAGGAGAGGTTTGTCCCCAAGGGAAACAGAAGTAATGGGAAGACCAGAACGAGTCCTTGGTTCACCCAGAGGTGTAGGGAGGCAAAAAGTAAGTGTAATAGAGAATGGAAAAAGTACAGAAGACAAAGGACCCAGGAAAATAAAGAGATTAGCCGAAGAGCCAGAAACGAATATGCACAGGTAAGAAGGGAGGCTCAGCGACAATATGAATGATATAGCATCAAAAGTCAAGTCTGACCCGAAGCTGTTGTATAGCCACATCAGGAGGAAAACAACAGTCAAGGACCAGGTAATCAGGCTGAGAAAGGAAGGTGGGGAGTTCACAATAAATGACCAAGAGGTATGTGAGGAGCTCAACATGAGATTTAAAGAAGTATTTACACAGGAGACAGGAAGGACTCCAGGAATTCAGAATAGGGAGGTATACCAACAAGTGCTGGATGAAATACACACAACCGAGGAGAAGGTGAAGAAGCTGCTATGTGAACTCGATACCTCAAAAGTGGTGGGACCGGACAACATTTCTCCGTGGGTCCTTAGAGAGGGAGCAGAGATGTTGTGTGTGCCACTAACACAAATCTTCAACACATCCATTGAAACTGGGCAACTACCTGAGGCGTGGAAGATGGCAAATGTAGTCCCAATTTTTAAGAAAGGAGACAGACACGAGGCATTAAACTACAGACCTGTGTCACTGACGTGTATAGTATGCAAAGTCATGGAGAAGATCATCAGGAGGAGAGTGGTGGAGCACCTAGAAAGACACAAGCTTATAAACGACAACCAGCACGGTTTCAGGGAAGGAAAATCCTGTGTCACAAACCTACTGGAGTTTTATGACAAGGTAACAGATGTAAGACACGAGAGAGAGGGGTGGATAGACTGCATTTTTTTGGACTGCAAGAAGGCGTTCGACACAGTTCCTCACAAGAGGTTAATGCAAAAGCTAGAGGATCAGGCACACGTAACAGGAAAAGCACTGCAATGGATCAGAGAATATCTGACAGGGAGGCAACAACGAGTCATGGTACGTGACGAGATGTCAGAGTGGGCACCTGTGACGAGTGGAGTTCCACAAGGGTCAGTCCTAGGACCTGTACTGTTTTTGGTATATGTGAATAGACTCAGAAGTGTCCCTGTTTGCAGATGATGTGAAGTTAATGAGAAGAATCAAATCAGTCGAGGATCAGGCAGGACTACAAAGAGACCTGGACAGGCTGCAAGCCTGGTCCAGTAACTGGCTCCTTGAATTTAACCCTGCCAAATGTAAAGTCATGAATATCGGGGAAGGGCAAAGAAGACCGCAGACAGAGTATAGTCTAGGTGGCCAAAGACTGCAAACCTCACTCAAAGAAAAAGATCTTGGGGTGAGTATAATACCGAGCACATCTCCTGAGGCACACATCAATCAGATAACTGCTGCAGCATACGGGTGGCTGGCAAACCTAAGAATAGCGTTCCAATACCTCACTAAGGAATCATTCAAGACTCTGTATACCATATACGTCAGGCCCATACTGGAGTATGCAGCACCAGTTTGGAACCCACACCTGGTCAAGCACGTCAAGAAATTAGAGAAAGTGCAAAGGTTTGCAACAAGACTAGTCCCAGAGCTAAGGGGATTGTCCTACGAAGAAAGGTTAAGGGAAATCGGCCTGACGACACTAGAGGACAGGAGGGTTAGGGGAGACATGATAACGACATATAAAATACTGCGAGGAATAGATAAGGTGGACAGAGACAAGATGTTCCAGAGAGGGGACACAGAAACAAGGGGTCACAATTGGAAGTTGAAGACTCCTATGAGTCAAAGGGATGTTAGGAAGTATTTCTTCAGTCATAGAGTTGTCAGGAAGTGGAATAGCTTAGAAAGCGACATAGTGGAGGCAGGAACCATACATAGTTTTAAGACTAGGTTTGATAAAGCTCATGGAGCAGGGAGAGTGAGGACCTAGTAGCAATCAGTGAAGAGGCGGGGCCAGGAGCTATGACTCAACCCCTGCAACCACAAATAGGTGAGTACAAATAGGGGAGTACACACACGTGGCAATGCTTTATTTACAGGGAGCGAAGTCAGGGTATTTTTCCAGAATGGTCTGTAATATACCACTGTGGATAAAATACTTTGACATATCTTGAACAGGTGGTGTCCCCCGCTGAACAACAACAAGGCTGCTTGTGGGAATGGTTATTTGTTTTTCCTTCCCGCAAACTGTAAGTAAGTTTATTCAGGTATACACAGATACAGTTACGAAGATTATCATACATAGCAGCATATGTGTAGAGAACCTAGGATAACCCAAAAAAGTCAGAGTGACTTATTTCCTTTGTCTGACTTTTTTTGGGTTATCCTAGGTTCTCTACACATATGCTTCTATGTATGATAATCAATGTAACTGTACTTACCTAATTGTGGTTGCAGGGGTCGATACTCAGCTCCTAGCCCCGTGTATCTGAATAAACTTACAGTTTGCGGGAAGGAAAAACAAATTCCCTTTTCCTCTAAGCACGAGGATTGGGCTTACACTTGAAATCACTTGATGCATTACCGAAAAGGAGCAAGGTGAAGCGATCCTTTGCTGTCTTGAAGCCTGGTGCACTTTTCTCTTGCTGACTGAAATAAGTTCATGTTGGCATATTCTTCAAGAAAACACTTCTCTCGTCAGCATTAAGCACTTGATATGGCTCAATTGATATGGACCCCAATGGAAATAAGTCACTCTGTCTGACTTTTTGGGTTATCCTAGGTTTTCTACACATATAAGAACATAAGAACATAAGAAAGAAGGAACACTGCAGTAGGCCTACTGGCCCATGCGAGGCAGGTCCAAGTCTCCCGCCGGCTTAAGCCAATGCCCTGACCCAGCCAGGTCAGGTTACATCCACTTAAGGAAGGAGCACGGCATCTGACCTAGTAGCACAAACTAGTCAGGTACAACTCACACCCACCCGCACCCACTCATATATTTATCTAGCCTATTTTTAAAACTACACAACGTTTTAGCCTCTATAACTGTACTCGGGAGTTTGTTCCACTCATCGACAACTCTATTACCAAACCAATGCTTTCCTATATCCCTTCTGAATCTGAATTTATCCAACTTAAAGCCATTGCTTCGAGTCCTGTCAATACAAGATATTTTTAGCACGCTATTTACATCCCCTTTATTTATTCCTGTTTTCCATTTATATACCTCAATCATATCCCCCCTAATTCTACGCCTTTCTAGAGAGTGCAGATTCAGGACCCTCAGTCTATCCTCATAGGGAAGATTTCTGATACATGGAATCAACTTAGTCATCCTCCTTTGTACGTTTTCCAGAGCATTTATATCCATTCTGTAATACGGTGACCAAAACTGTGCAGCATAATCTAGATGAGGCCTAACCAAGGAGATATAGAGTTGAAGAACAACCTGAGGACTCCTATTATTTATGCTTCTTGATATGAAGCCAAGGATTCTGTTTGCTTTATTGCGAACACTTATGCACTGCTGTCTTGGTTTTAGATTACTGCTAACCAGAACTCCTAAATCCTTTTCGCAATCAGTAGTATTAAGATCTACATTATTTAGTTTATATGTGGCATGGTTATTGTCCTGTCCAATATTTAGAACTTTGCATTTATCTATATTAAACTGCATCTGCCACTTCTCCGACCACTGCATCAGTCTATTCAAATCTTCCTGGAGTGCTCTAATGTCCTCATTTGAATGAATTGGACGGCCTATTTTGGTGTCATCGGCAAACTTGCTTATGTCGCTATTTATTCCCTCATCTATGTCGTTTATGTAGATTGTGAACAACAAGGGGCCCAATACTGACCCCTGTGGAACACCACTTGTGATGCTTCCCCACTCTGATTTCTCCCCATTTATGCAAACTCTCTGCTGCCTATTTGTCAACCATGCCTCTATCCAGGAAAAAATTTCTCCTCCTATTCCGTGTGCCTTAATTTTCCTCAATAGTCTCTGATGTGGGACTCTATCAAAAGCCTTACTGAAGTCCATATACACAATATCATATTCATTACCATGATCTACCTCCTCAAATACCTTAGTGAAAAAGTTATTAAATTTGTAAGGCAGGAACGCCCTTTTGTAAAACCGTGCTGAGATTCGTTGATTAATTTATGCTTTTCAAGATGGCTGCGAATTGCCTCGGCAATTATTGATTCCATAAATTTTCCCACTATTGAGGTTAGGCTTATTGGTCTATAGTTCGAAGCTAAGGACCTGTCTCCTGCTTTGAAAATAGGTATTACATTTGCAATTTTCCACTTATCTGGCACCATGCCAGTTTGCAGTGATATGTTGAAAAGATTAGCCATAGGTTTGCTAAGCTCCTCTTTACATTCCTTTAGAACCCTTGCATACAGTTCATCAGGGCCTGGGGATTTGTTAGGTTTTAATTTATCTATTTGTCTAAGGACCATGTCACTTGTGACCCTGATCGTGCATAGTTTACTATCGTCCTGGTCTACATAATTTATTATTTCTGGAATATCGCTATTATCTTCCTGTGTAAAAACTGAGAGGAAGTAAGTGTTAAAAATTCTACACATTTCCTTATCACTGACAGTGAGCTGACCTGAGTAACTTTTGAGTGGGCCTATCTTGTCCCTAATCTTACTTCTGTATACCTGAAAAAATCCTTTTGGGTTAGTTTTCGATTCTCTTGCAACTTTAACCTCATAGTCTCTTTTTGCTTTTCTTATTCCCTTTTTTATTTCCCTCTTTAACTGAATATATTGATTACTTAATTGCCCCTCTCCTCTTTTGATTCGCCTATATATGCCTCTCTTTTGACCAATGAGATGTTTTAATCTATTGTTCATCCATTTAGGATCATTTTTGTTTGATCTGATTTCCTAATAGGAACATAAGTTGTCTGAGCAGCTAGAACTATTCTCTGGAAAACGTCATATTGGCAATCACCACCTACCTGACCCACTGTCAGGTCATTCCAGTTCAGCCCACCCAGGTAATTTTTCAGTCCTATGAAATCAGCCAGGCGGAAGTCAGGGACAGAGACTTGATTGTCATTATTAGGGTAATTCCATGATATATTAAAACTGAGTGATTTGTGATCACTTTCCCCAAGCTCATCATTAACCTCAAGATTATTAATTAGCGATTCCCTGCTGGCAAGAACCAAGTCTAGCAGGTTATTTCCTCTAGTTGGTTCTGTCACCAACTGTTTCAAAAAACAATCCTGAATCGTATCAAGAAAGTCACTTGACTCTAAATTTCCTGTCAAATTGCTCCAGTCAATTTGTCTAAAGTTGAAATCTCCCATCAGCACAACATTTTCATGTGTAGATGCCTTACGAATTTCATCCCATAGAAGTTTACTGCACTCCCTATCAAGATTTGGGGGCCTGTAAATCACACCCAAAATAAGTTTTACACGGCCTTCAAGAAGCTGTAACCAAACAGATTCAGTGGCTGACGCTTCTAATTTTATATCTTGTCTAACACAACAGTTTAAATTGTCTCTGACATACATCGCTACTCCACCACCCTTCCTGTTGACCCTATCAGTGTGGAATAATTTATAGCCTTGTATGTGACATTCAGAAGGCAACTCTCTATCTTATTTCTTACACTCCTGCTATTAGTATAGTAAACCTTAAGGGAGCTAGTCTCTTGTTTCCCTCTACTGTCTCCCTTTGTTTGCTGACCTGATCCATTGTCTTTATTTGTAAATTTATGATGAATTTCTTTTATAAATTTACTGTTTTCAGCCCTAGTGTTGCAAACTGACTGTTTCCCACATACACCCATACCTCTATCCTCTATCAGTTTAAAATCCTAGGCATGTCAGCAATGGCCCTCTCAATCGAGTTGGCAAGTGCTTCCACCCCTGTCCCAGAGAGATGTACCCCATCCCTTGCATACATATCATGTTTGCCATAAAAGTTGTCCCAGTTGTCAATGAATGGGACTGCAAGTTCCTTGCAGTATCTGTCTAGCCAGCAATTTACACCAATTGCCCTAGACAACCATTCATTTCCCACTCTCCTTCTAGGCAAGATGCTACATATAATTGGGACCCCTCCCTTAGACTTGATTAGCTCTATAGCTGACCTGTACTTATCCAGCAGCTCTTCTCTCCTACCCTTCCCAATATCATTTCCACCAGCACTGAGACAGATAATGGGCTTGTTCCCATTACCTGACATGATATTATCCAACCTGTTGACTATGTCTCCAACACCAGCTCCAGGGAAGCACACCCTCTCCCTCACCTCCCTATTCCTATTACAGAAAGCACGGTCCATATATCTTACCTGTGAGTCACCTACCACAAGAATTCTCTTACCTCTATTAGCAGGGGAAGTAGTACCTTTACCTTCACTGCCCACTGGAGTACACTCATCCTGAATAACAGAGAAGCTATTTCCTACCTTCAAATCTTCTCTCTTAACTTTCCTTATTTTGATGCTCCTCCCATTACTGGGTACCACTCGCCACTCACTAACCACTGAAGTACACTCGTCCTGGAGAACAGAGAATCGATTTCCTACCTTCACATCTTCTCTGTTAACCTTCTTTATCTTCCTTCTTCCTGAATTGTGAACCACTTGCCACTTAAAGCGGCTGCCACTTTCACTGTTGGTAACCATTTCCTCCTTACCAGCTCCAACCATCTCACACTCACTCCCACACCCATCTAGGCAAAGCTTCAGCTTCCTATTTTCCTCCTGAAGAAGTAGAATCTCCTTCTTCAACACTTCAACCTGAGATTCTAAAACACTGCAGTGAGCTATGTATGATAATCTATGTAACTGTATTTGTGTATACCTGAATAAACTTACTTACTTACTTACATAGCCACCCTCAGTAGGACCCCCACTGACTCAATGGTTTAACCCACCGCGGGCGACCGTGAGTTCAAAAATTTTTCCACTCCCATAAACCGTGTAATATCATTTTTACGTCGTGTTAGATAATAATGTGCCGCAATTCTTCAATCGTGCAATACCCGTAACGTGTAACATAATCTCGTGCTAAATGACGGTCTACTGTACCCAATAAGGTGCTCAGAA